>JAUMHR010000055.1:1969353-1989352 GCA_032361145.1 Enteromius fasciolatus
TAACAAAACATAAAAAAAAAACAATTAAACTCAGGGAAGTTTGATAGAGTAAGGGGGGAAAAAACCCTAAATAAATACATTTTCATTTTTGTCTTTTTAGAAGACATGCAACATAAATCAAAATTCAAATGAAATTAGCCACTTTTCACAATAATAGGCCTATTGTGTTACAAATTAAAATTCTTAATTGGTATTTTACCCAATTTAAAAGAGTGAAATGTGAAAACATAGGCTACTCTAAACTGTCTACAGGTAAACAAAATAAATATTTGATGAATCAACACTTGTTTGAGTTGAATTGAGAATCTGCAGCCTATCAGCTCCCAGCGCAGATCTTCAGTCATTAAACTACAGCCACCCCCAGACGCGTGACGCGTAATCGCTGCCGTCCATCCGCGACGTTCCTGAAATCGCTCGCAGCGCAACATTGTAGCCGGCGGATGCAACACGTCCCTCAGACTCACCGGTGCTGAAGCTGCGCGCCTCCCGAACATTCCAGCATCCCGCGTCCTTTCACAGCTACAGTATGGACCATGATGCCTTTTGCCATCTGATCAAACTTCGTTTCGTTTTGCTTTGTCGATTTAATCATCACGTTCACATCCTCTCGCGATTTAATATTCGTGGGAATCGGTAACCTGACATATCAACTCGGTTTTTTGGTAGTTATGCTTGTCAGTTTGACTCTCGAGCAACTGCGCTCAGTAAACTGACGCTTTTATTTAGTTGCACTTCAGCATTACCAAAAAGCGCAGAGGGATTTCTGGAGTGAATCACCTTCTAAACACTCATCTGGAGCAGAACCAGTGCCATGGGTAAGAACATGAAGCAAAGAAACATTTCTGTCGGTTTTGTTGAATGAACATGTTCTAAGCGTTCAAGTGCGTAATGGCACGACAAACAGTCTTTCGACATTCGGAGCGCATGCAAACCATCCAACTCGAATCATCTGTTGCGAATGCCTTCATTTTGACGCGTTTGTTCTTTATGGATGTGTGCGTGCGCGTTTATTTTGCATGTATTTCAATGGGCAATCCATTTCTCCATTACTCATTTCAGTGGTGTTCTTTTCCGTCTTCCTCATCATTCATCACAAGACGCACGCATTCACTCAAACGCCTTGTAATTTAGTGAAATGCAGAGCTGAAACAGACAAACGTTAATGCTTCTGGACTTTTGAATATTAGGTTTTTGTACAAAGAGAGCTTCATCGTGCGATTTTAATGATATAAACATGAGTCAACAAATGTATTATCTCTTTTTTTCTGTTCGTCTTCAAAACTGACTTCAGTTTTGTAGTTTTCTCATTATTACGGACACAGATAATAATCTTTTTTGCTTGTGAGAAAACGATGCGCTGTTGCCCACAGTAACGCGTGCAGCAGTAGATGTGCGTTTTCTTCTATCTATAGGCTTGCTGCGTTTATTTTATCATCATTTTAGGAAAATGTAACCCTTTTGATTTCACTGGTTATTTATAAGCATCTGACACATATTAAAGTAAAAATAAGACCTTTCCCTAACATTTGCTTATTCTGTAAATATCGATACAGTCTTAAATCTGCTTGCATAATAATAACTGAAATAATGAGCACAATCTTACTTTAGATTTTTTGCATGGCACACCTCAACTTCCCAAAAAAATTTCCAGTCAACAACATTATTAAATGCTACAAAGTGCTTTAAGATAAGTCTGAATTATATGAAAATAGGTTTTTACAGCGTTGTAATTGGTCTCTCAGTGGAAAATGACAGACCTTGCTTGTGTGTCTTTGCATGCTAGGCTGCACTCAGTAGCTGCTTGGGTTCACAATATAAGATTTCCTTTGTGCTTCCCACTGAAATCCACAAGCACCTCGATCATCATTTGACTCAGTGGTCATGTTATAATCAATTAAGGCTGTGTATTAGAGAGCTTCCATCTGTGGATACGGCTGATACTTTGTACTGCTTCTGAACAAATAGACATCAGTTCTGCAGTGACATACTCAGTTGATACCACTAACTCCTGTTGTGTGCAGAACTAAAGTTCTACACGAAGCAGTGATGCCACATTAATTTCTAACATTAACGTCAGCCCTACACATGATTTCAAGTGTGGGTTTAGAGCTGTACATGACACCTATAATTCAGATTATCCTGAAAGTCTGCTTAAAACCGAGCTGTATGGCCAAGGTATGATCAGCTTGAGCTAAACCTGCTTTTATGTTGAACCAAATGTTGGAAGAATTCCAAGCACCTATAAAAGGAGCATGCAAGGTCCTCCTACAGAAACTGCACCTGAAAACTAAAGAATTCCCATACTTGGCATAAAGCGTGGAGCTGCAGATCCTATGATAAAATCTCTAGCAAATACTCAAATTTGAGTCTAAACAGTGTTAAATGAAGTATGTTGAAATGAATAATTCATTTACAAACCACAGAAATGGTTATGTGAGCGAACACTTAATGTATGCCAGAGTAACAACGGGAAAACACCAGCTGATAACTGTATGCTCTATCGAGATTAATCTAATTTAATATTATCATCAAAATGCATTAACTTAAGGACTCCAGGGCAAAGAAGGGCCCATATGGCACAAATCCAACCGCATTAGGAATATTTTGATATTCATGCACATCAAAGTAGCTTTAATATAGTTAGCCATGACTGGTTATTTGACCAAGACTGAAGAAGCCGAAACAGTCTATTCATTTGGGAAACACTTAAAACTCAACATGTGTTATGTTCCTGCTTTTATTATTAATATTACTACTACTACTGCTGCAGATTCAATCACGAATGATTCTAAATATATACTTCTTAAGTAAAACATAAGATCTTTCAAATAACATTTCTTTTGTTTTGCATCAGACTTTATGGAAAACCAAGAGTAAAATTGTTTTTTTTGTTTTTTATTAGCAACCGTTCTCTCTCAGACAAACAAAAAGCCATCACTGGGACTGTACCTTTTCAAAAGGTAGATCTTATTTACCCTATAATATGTACTTTAAAGGAATCTAAATGGTTATTATTTGTGCCTTTTGAAAAAGTACCACCCCAGTGGTGGCTTTTGTACTTTTTTAGGTGTAGGTAACATAGCCCATGCAATTATAAAATAAGCAATGGATTTTAAAATGCTTTTTGTTTGTTTGTTTTTTAACTGGGGTAAGTATGCTTTGGAGTGAACTTGACCTTCATGCCTCCATGTCCCAGTCCTCAAAACTCAAAAATTGAGAGTTACAGGAGGGGAGTAGTCCTTCAAACCCCCTGCAAACTCACATTATGGCTTTATTTTAATATAAAACACCCGCTTTAAGCCCTAAAATCGTTAAGTCCTACACTATATGCTGTTTTGCTAAATGAATCCCACTACAGAAACAAAACGAGTTGCTGAAAAAGAGCAACTTAGAATTGCAATCAAAGATGTTTTTTCCACAAGCATGTGTGCTCTCTGGGATTTGAACCCATGACCTTGGCGTCGACTGCAACATTTAAGCTATAGTAATTGCGCAGAGAACAGATGGGGTTGAATGCTTGTTAATTTCAGCTTTACCACTGACAAAAATAATGAAATTCTCAGAACCACAATGTGTTTCCACCTTTTCCTCAGGCAAGGTTTAGTGTGCACTCCCCCGTGGCTCTTGACAAGGCTTGTATTTCAATCAGATCCATTTTCTATATGATCGAATGACACACAATAGACTCAAATCAGGATTAGCTATGCCCTTAAACGTTAAACTCTGAGGACACTGAGGAAAAGGCATTACAAAGGCGCAGCTAACTCCTTAAGAGGAGAGTCCATTGGGAAGAAAAGTCCCCATGGATAGTCACCCTGTAAAAAGGAGAGTTTAATAGACCTCATTGGAAAGTGTTGGGAACTCATTCTGTGGACTGGGAATTGATGCTTGAGTGAATGTTAATCTACCACAAAGCATGACATCATGCAACATCCTTCAAAGTTTAAACTAGGACATTAATTAATTGCATGATATGCAGTTGAGTTAATCATTTGCAAATTGATTGCATTTATCAATATTAGCCAAGAAAAATATCCCAAATGAAGACAATGCATCGATTAAACTTTTTTGTAATTAAGTGCACTAAATTAATTTGGCAGCTCTAATTTGAACACAAATGCTTACTCTAGAGTAACTCTTTACCTTTCTCCATCTGGTGCATTTGTAACTGTGTTGGTTAGTTGTTCTATGGATAAAAAGACAGGCCCTTCTGATAGCAACAAAGATCTAAATACTCTTGTGTACCTGAAGAACTAGATAAATAAGGCCTGTCTGCCACATTTTGCTTTATTTGGTTTGCTACCCTGCTACATTATTTCTCAAACCCTCATCGCATTCATCTTGTTTGTTAATCATCTCCTGCTGAGTCCGGCCCGGGTATTACTGTTCATGTCAGGGGTAATGAAACACTGCAGCATTCATTTGAAATATCAACTTGTCTTTTTGCCAAGGGAGATGGCAGCCCTCGTTCTCTCAGCCTCTCTCCTCATCCCGATGTCAGAGGGCCTGTTAATGGCCTTCTGAACCACAAAAACATGGACAAGAGTGTCTCAAATGTCAATTAGTTTTCTTTGGGCTCCGCAAAAAAAGTGGTGGCGACACAGGTGAAAGGTTCACAGTTCTACAGTAAATTATTCATGTCATCTTGTGCATCCATCAGATCACAACTAACCTCTATAGTGAGACATTGAGGGAAAAGACAGGGAGCAGTAAGAGATAAAGCAATGTTTGCAAAGTGTTTTATTTCCATAATGTGATACATTTCAGGTAGATAGTTGTTCTGCATTATTTAAAAAAATGTTTTTAAATACATTATTCAGAAAATAATGTGTTAAATTGATCAAATGTGACTAAAATTGTTATAAAAGATTTTGATTCAACATGAATGTAGTTCTTTTTAACTTTTTATTCACCAAAGTATATGATCATAAATCAGTATATTAAATATATAAGTTTTGATGGATCACTGATGGCTGATGAAAATTCAGTTTTTCATCATAGAAATAAATTCTATTTTAAAGTATATTAAAACAGAAAACCATTATTTTAAATTGTGATGATATTTCACAATACTGTTTTTTTTTTGTTTGTTTGTTTTTTTTTTTTTTGATCAAATAAATGCAGCCTTCATAAGCATAAGAGATTTCTTGAAAAAAAATGATGTTAAAAATCTTTCTGATCTCAGACTTTGGAACAGCCGTGTATAAACCTGAGGTGAAATGTATCACATTTTGATGAAACATTGCAAACACAAATTAAGAGCAGGATTGTCTTAATTTAAACAGATCATTTTTGATGGCATGTTGAGTTCAAGTAACTTAATTCAAGAAAATCAACATACTGTAGCATGCAGTAGTCAGGAAAGCAAAGCTTCAAAAAGAAAACAAAACCCTCACCTCCACTACAAACACATCAGGCAGCTATGCTTTTGAAAACATCCTTATCTACTTTTGATTTTAAACAGTTAAGTGAGAGGAAAACATTAAGCGAATAAGCTCTGCAAATCTTTACCCTCTAATGACTCTCAAAGGTTTAATTTGCTCATTGATTTCTGTAACAGCCAGACGTGGAGATTGATTGCTAAGGTTCACATACAGCTTTTTTTTTTTTTTTTTTTGGAGGACGTTTTTTCCTGTTGTACCAGTTTAATAACAAGCAGTAGAAAATTTATCAAATCCATCGAGTAGCCCACTGCTCTCAAAACACCCTTGAGGAAAACCCATCCATATCTCAGTGGGAACACATCGAATTTTTTGTCCCCAATTAAAAGAATGTGCAGTATTAATGGGTCATATAATTACTAATAAAATGTTGTCTTCTTTCTATATAAAAGCCGGTAGGGAATGCAGCCAGCTCGCTTGGTTGTGAAGTCTCATGTGGGAAGAATTACCACATTCTTATGGGTCTTTATCCATTAAGACCAAGTCGCTAATGATCTCTGCTGCTAAGGGAAGCGACATGGTCTCAATGCCATCTCTCTGCTCCAATAACTAGTCAGCAGGAGATGGGTGACTGGCCTTTTAGCCACAGGATGAAGCATATTTACTGCCCCAATAGGACACTATTATATAAAATTGATGACTGTGTAAACCGTTTGGTATGCCCCACTGCTGTTGCACATCTCTTCTTGTTAAAGCATCAACGCAAACCCGCAGAACAGTGGGGAACTTATTTGTCATGTGTTCCTTGCTAATGATACAAGCAAACTTCGAGACGGATGACCCTGATGTTGCCTTTCTCTCATAATTAATTTAGCGTGAAGCCTAAGATGCATTCAGCGTTCGGCTGCTTTGAGAATGCTATTTTTAATCAGCAACATTAGTTAAGTCTTTTGTGAGGGTGTGCGAGAAACGACGAACTGCGCATATGTTAGATGTATGCTGATTAGCTCCACTCTGATAAGTGGATCTCATTGATTTCCATTCATTTAAAACACCCGCTTCCCACTCGCTTCCATTTCGGCTAAAACCAGGGTACGTTAAAAGGTGTAGCGCTAAATGATGGATAATTCCACTCAAATTCTCATATTCAATTAGAGGGTCCCCGGTGCATTTTTTTTTTTCAGATTTCATGCATTACGTCTTAATAGCTTGAAAACACTCTGCACACTCTACAGGATGTTCCCCATCCATCACAGTCATGAATCGTTTTCCTTGATGATAAAGATGAGGCTGTGCATAATGGATGAGCGCACCCACTCTGTCACTTGCAAACCTGTGCTCACTTGGGTGAATACTAAAACTGACCTCAAATGTTGTCTGTCTGTGTTCTTTCTGTGTCTCTCCGCAGGGCCCTTACTCTGGGAAGGGCGCCTGTCATGTTTTCTCCTCCATGCTTCTGTTCTCCTGCTGCTCAGCAAGGGGGAGCGGATGTGCCCTGTGAGTTGCCGCTGCGAAGGCAAGATTGTTTACTGCGAGTCTGGCGCCTTTCAAGACGTCCCGGAGAACATCTCTCTAGGGTGCCAGGGTCTATCTCTGCGGTACAACAGCCTCTTGTTGTTGCTACCTTACCAGTTCGCTCACCTCAACCAGCTGGTCTGGCTCTACCTGGACCACAATTCCATCAGCGTAGTGGACAGACTGGCTTTCCAGGGACTTCGCAGGCTAAAGGAACTAATCTTAAGCTCTAACAAGATTGCGCAGTTGCAAAACGGCACCTTTGAGACTGTCCCAAACCTGCGCAACCTCGACCTGTCCTACAACCAGCTGCAGGACCTGATGCCGGGGCATTTTCACGGACTACGCAAGCTTCAGAATCTTCACCTGCGCTCAAACAACATCAAAAGCATCCCTGTCCGTACTTTTATGGAATGTCGAAGCCTGGAGTTTCTAGATTTGGGTTACAATCGCTTGCGGACTATAACTCGCACAACCTTTCTGGGACTGCTCAGGCTGACAGAACTTCACCTTGAGCACAATCAGTTTTCCAGGATTAACTTTTTCCTATTTCCACGCCTCTTGAATCTGCAGGCTCTTTATCTGCAATGGAATCGCATTCGGTCGGTCGTCCAGGGTTCGCTTTGGACTTGGCACACTTTACAGAAATTGGATCTATCGGGCAACGAGATTCAAGTTTTGGATCCGGCTATTTTTAGGTGTTTGCCCAACTTGCATACACTCAATCTGGAGTCTAACAAGATAAGCAACGTGTCCCAGGAAGTTGTTTCATCGTGGATCTCCATTAGCACTATCAACCTGGCAGGAAACATATGGGACTGTAGCTCTAGCATCTGCCCTCTGGTGTCTTGGCTGAGAAACTTCAGGGGAACTAGAGATGCCAGCATTATTTGCAGCACTCCCAAATCCCTTCAGGGAGAAAGAGTCATGGACGCAGTGAGAAACAACTCTGTGTGCGAGGAGATATTCACCGTGGAACCGACCACAGAATTAACCCTTCTTTTGACTACTACAACGACAACTCTTTATGTAACAAAGCCACCCACAACCACCACTACAAACCCACGCACCACAACTAGACAGCTTTCTCAAGTTACCCACGTACAAAGAGTCACCCCAAAGGTTTTATTCCCTGTTCAGTCCAACAACGAATTCCTACCACCCCTACCGGTAACACCTAGCAGCCTGCCCTTCACCCCCGAACCCGAGTTTGAGCATATGACCTTCCACAAGATCATCGCCGGCAGCGTTGCCCTATTTCTCTCGGTGTCTTTAATCCTATTAGTGATTTATGTGTCGTGGCGACGATACCCTAACAGCATGAGGCAACTTCAGCAGCACTCCATTCGACGCAAGCGCAGGAAAAAGGCTAGAGAGCCTGAGCACAACATCAACTCTCAACTGCAAGAGTATTACCTAAGCTACAACCATGCCAATGCCGAGACCATGGACTCTTTGGTTAACGGGGCGTGCACCTGCACCATCTCGGGCTCCAGAGAGTGCGAGGTATGACCTACAACTAAAAAAACGCATTCTCTGCACCGGGGAGTCAGAGGTAAACTTTTTTAAGAGCATGACTGCCCGTAAACCTTCTCTCCTTCTTCACACTTTTGAATCACATCTTTCAAATGCTCACGTTTAATTGCATGAGTAGAAAAATGGTTCACAAAGCAAATATTCTCTTTTTTAGTCACACTCCAACTGTTTTAAACATGTGGTTAATTGTTTTCCGTAGTTCTCTGAAGAAGAAAAGGGATTAATCTTTACACAAAGACTACAATTGAGGGGCTGACCCCTCATGTAAGATTTTAAACAGTCCATAGCCCTTATGATCAGCACAGTACAAGATAGCAGTCATTATAATGAAAATTATAAAAGAAGTAGGCACTTTAATGGGTTGTGGCTGTTTAGTGAAAATCAATTGTGTCTCAGGAAATGGAGCAGCTCTCCGTAGTGTACTATTCTTCCCACCATCTACCTGTCTATCTGCTCATGTCCTAACCTGCAACAAACCAATAGATCAAAGTCAATCATGACCTCCACCTTGAAATGTAATACTTCTAAACATCAGCCGAGCCTCTAAATAAGTAAATAAACAAGCAAATAACAATAATCCACTTTTATTGCTGTATGACTTCAAGTAAACTATTCCTTTGAGTTAGAGTTGTCAGAGACATGGCACACTGAGGAGCGCTTGTGTTCAACAGGACACAGGTTTAAATTCTGCTACCTTGGTTTGCACTGATAAGTAATGTGTAGAAGTTGTACACAGGTTCATCTTTTGACCCACGGTAGTATTTGATTTGATTTTACAACCCATAAGTGCTTTTCAACCAGCTCTGTAATTTTCTTTTGATGGTCTGCCTCAATTAAACCTAATTCATAGCTAACAATCCTAGCAGAGTAGTGTCATCTGTAGTTGCCTTACAGAAACGAAGCCTTCTTGACACAAAACAACACTCACAGTGACATTATTGTGAGTCATTATTATAAGCCTTGTGTTTATCATGGAACGAGAAAGAACTGAAACGGCGTTCAGTAATTATGGACTTAAATTATGGAGCTTTATTTTACAAAGCATTGTTTTATTCCTTGTTCTAGACGCATTATGCTGCATGACTACATGCCCTTTACCAGTACCAGCTGTTGGAAATCAATGTACATATTCATGTTTTCCATCACCTTCAATTATTGCCTAGTCTTTTAACTCCTGCTTGGGGCTGCTACATCATTCATTTGATCACGTCTTTGGAGCTCTGTGTTATAGTGGGTCATCACGTATTCGGTTTTGACATTTAATGAGCAGGGTACTCATTTATGTGTCTTATTATTTATCTGTCTTGTGTCGAATCGACTGTCTTATTATTTTGGGTGATGCAAAATAATTAAAAGCACCCGCATAAAAGCTTTTACAAACCTAACCACATAATGCTTGACATTTTTGATGGGGAGGATACACGCCTTAATTGCACCCAATTTGACTTCATGTCCTACCCCAAAAGAAAAGCACAGCAGTAGTAGGTCGCATTATCAGGCCTCCACTGATGGGCCATACTGAAAAGGTCACAGAAAGCAGGGGCAAATGCAAAAAAGACTTATCAATTTAACATGCATTCAGATATGATGCAATTCATCATGCCCTGTAATATGTATGTCAACTCCATAATAATGTATTTTCTAACCATCATGGAAATTCAAGCCTGAAGTATCCATTCATGTTTTGTAAGTCTGCCTAAAAGCACTTAAAATGTGAAACACAATGCAGCAGCTAAATGTATATGAAGACCAATAAATAACAAAATATGTCAATGCAAATGAATGGATCCTACATAAATAGCTTGCAAATTTAATATAACTGTACAGTAGGTAAGTTATATACTTTTTACACATCTTCGTACTTCAATGGCAACAGGAATAAAAAGGAAATACATACTAGATTCATTAAAACAAAGTTTGTCTATTAGATATACCCAAAACTAATTTTACCTCATGTCTAACCACTACAGAGACTGGAACCAGAAGTCTCTCCCATGACGCGAATTTGCATTTGCGGTGAAGCGAATTTTACGTAAACTTAGTAAACTCAAAATGTTCAAGTGTCCATCAAATAGCTTAATTTATCCACGGAAGTCGCATCTGGTGTGAACGCACCATTAGTATAGCTACTCACTGACTCCCAGAGTGCATTGTGGCAGAATAAATTATGCAATTGCTTTGTTTTACAGTTGTTGTTTTTATTTGCAAATTTAATTTGTGTCTTATGTCAGCAGTAGCACAACAAAAAGAGCAAATAAAATGGTTATAGAATTAATAAAAATAAATTTAATTTCCTTGTTACCATTGTTGTGATTCACGTGCTAAAACCACAGTAATTTAAGTATTATATCATCCAAATTAAAAGCTGTTCAAGTGGTTTGTGAAAACATTTAAAGTGTAATATATTATTAACAAACTCACAAAAAAGATACACTACTACAAAAAAATTAAAAAGCAACTTATTTATTACTTTTCTTCCTTTGAAACCAAATTACTTTGATTTCATGTTGCATCACTGCATTAATAGGAAGAAAATTGTAACGATATAGACAAAGTGTCCAACCAAAGGGGACGCTAATCACTATAATGGTAAGTAAAAAAAAAAAAAAAATGGGGAAAAAAATAAAACATTTTAGAAAAATCTTATGTGGCATATGTGATGTTCAGTTGTATTAAAAATTCAGCACTAAAGATGACTTGTTAAAAGACTGAATTCAGTTAGTCAAATATAAACAGATGTAGGGAAATATTTCTTCTTCCCCCAACAAATTAGTGCACTGCTGCCTCTCACTGCTTTATTAATGTCATTGGTTCCTCTGTGGCTACTTGAATATTTTAAGTAAGCATCACTCAGTGCAGTGAGTAAATTGTCTTATTTGCCTTAAAAGTTGCTGTAACTTGGTAAAACCTAGTAAGTGTAACAACATCTAAGTGTAAGTACATCTAAATAACTACATCTAAGTAAGGCGAACTATTCGATTTTACAGTGTGTCTTTTAAATGCTTTGAAATGCAAATTGTAATTTGATGTTTTCTCAACAGGTTTTTGCAAATCAAATCTGATTAATTAGATAGATTTATTGGCATAATTGATTTAATTTAATTAATTAGCAGGCATAACAATTGATTTACAGTCATAATAAAATGCAACTAACCACATAATCACCAGTAGTTAGTACAGAGCAATAAGCAGGCTTATTAAAAGGAAGGGGGGAAATTCCCATCCAATCAAAACTATGGTAATTTCATCTGTATATTACAATACAGTCAAATTACACAGACGCCAGTATATGCATGAACACACACACGCACAAAACCACACAGGGTAAATGTCTGCTGAGAGAATAAAACCATTGCATTTCAAAAGACATTTCCACTAACCAAAACAGACTTATTAATATCCCATACTTGATGTCCAATGCAGCGAAACGAGCTGAGAGCCACTGTCTTTACTCGTGTCACCAGAATGATGAAAGCGACGCTACTGGCTTGTCTCCAGCTGCTGATGTGTGACATTCAGAGAATGTCACATTTTACTGTGCCTGATAGTTTCATAAAGATGTCAATCATCTTCCCACCATTCTCGAAAGCTTCCAAATTATAGAAATATACATATGCTCATATGCATCCTGCTGAAGACATTTAGAGCTTGTATTATGCCTCGGGGACCAATAAATTACATGATTCATCCCTCCATCCACTTTTTTGGTGTAAAACACGTCTGGTATTTTAGGGAGGCATGAGTATTTTAGGACCAGTACTGTAGTTGTTATGAAACTGATTTGTAACACCATAAGCAGAATACATTTCGCATTTGCATAAACATCATTTTTGCATGCTGTTCATGTGCTAATTTTTCAGTCGATCTCCCGTACAGTTGACAGCTCCCAATTCAAAACCAGCTGTCGTCGTTTTATGTTTTGATTAATTGGGACAACCTGATGGAGCACGCATCTTGAATTTGAGCACTGTATGTCAAGCTCAGCTTTAACCTGTACTTTAGTACTGTGACTAACTTCTCCAATCTTCTGGTGACCCTAATAATCAAGATTGTTTTTCTAGCCTATCAGTAGCACTTCCACCTCAGCTTCACACTTCTAATCTCAGCATGAAATTGTTCTTTTTTTCATCCCTGCTGAAGGTTTCTAAGTGGATTTTTGCTGCTTGTTTGCTTCTCCTGCGGATAAGGATATTTTGCCTCCAGAATTATTTTTGCATTCATAAAATGATTAATTAATTATATATTACTATGCCATTATATTATTGCATCTATTATATATTTTTATTCAGCATTAATAAGCAAAAATGTGCATAATTACTTAAATAAATAAATACTATAAATGCATAAATACTAAAATTAAAAAGTAATTTAATAATTACTAAATCATTTTCTTCATGCAAAATAAAGTTCCTCTCTATGCATGCTTTCCATTTAAAATACCGGCAAATATTGATCCAAATGAATCTGTGTGAGCAGGTCTGACTGGGATCATTCAGACAACAACAGTATCAATTAAGTGATAACTCCATCACTTCCTGCAACAAAGCAGGCCTGACTATAATTACTTAAAATTTGCACTCCAAATTAAAATGCATGCGGCTCTTCCCAGGAGTAAGCCAAGGACGCTGTTTACACAGGCGTCACGTTTATTAGCAATCCTAAAACAACAGGCTAAATGGATGACGTAAAAAGGCGAGGTGTATTAATAGACAGCAGTTGGCACATTTTTTAGAGCCTGCAGCATTTTCAGAGGTAGAAAGCATTGCATGTTTTGTGTCAGGAGCCTGCAGACTCACAGATCAGAGTGAAGATGCTAATATTACGTGTGCATTACATGTGAAGCGAATTCCACTGCAAGGTGTAGAGGGATTTGTTTCATGAGCTGTGAATAATCAAATCAGATACATTTAAATTAACAAAAAGTGTTTCTGTATCATATTTCATATTTAAAAAGCAATTACTGTAAAATCTGCGGTCTGGATTGGTGAGTCATAACTGTCATATAAAATGTGTGGCATTCTGAGGAATATTAAGTGTCTTCACGTAGGAAAGGCAGCCTGCGTTGTCATTTCCTGAAGAAGCCTCAGATCACCTCAGAGTATTGCGTATTGTGTGTGAGAAGAATAAAACATAACACTGATCGTACGGTGTGCTTCCGAGAGTCTCACACTTTTTGCATAAGACGCACAATCCTTGTGTTTACTTAGAATCGAAAGCAGTGTTAAAGTCAATATCAAGTCCAACCTGATTTCAGTAATATTATAAAATAGGTAACACTATACAATAAGGTTCATTAATTAGTTCTAAGAATGAACAATACTTATGTTAATTTCAATATTTACTAATGTGTTATTAATATCACAAGTTACCATTAGTTAATGCCCATGAACTAACACGAATAAACGACGAACAACTGTATTTTCATAAACTAACATTAAGAAATATTAATAAATAGTGTAATAAATGCATTGTTTGTTCATGTTAGTCAAAACATTAACTAATATTAACGAACAACACCTTATTGTAATGTTACAATAAAATATATGTTGATTAAATAATATTATAAAATCTTATATCTAATCACAAAAATACAGTAAAAACTGTAATAATGTGAAAGATGTGAATAACTCATTCTATTAATCAAATCAGAATTTTGTACTCCTCAAGAAACATCCCATGCTGCTCATTTCTTATCATTATCAGTTTTGAAAACAGCTGTTTTCTGGATTTTTGGTCTATCTAGGAAACACAAATTTAGGAAGAAACTGTCCGACTGTAAAAACTACAAAGCACATTTCATTTTGTTTATACGGTATGTGCTGATTAGGGGTGTTTTATCTGAAACAGTTCACACCACAATAATAGACCAATCATTTAAACACTGTAATTGCACAGCAGTAGCGGTCTGTGAGTTCTTGTAAAGAAAACACAGAAATTTGCAGAACCGTGTGCAGGCTTTGCAATTTGAATTTTTATCTGTCCAAAAGTAATAAGTAATGGATTATTTCACAGACATAACCCAGAAAACAAGCAGTTCTGCTTTGAGTAGATCTAGTTCACTTGCCAACAATTGTCTCAAATAAAACTCAGAGCATCTTTCAAATGTGTGATGCAACTTATCTGGAAAACTTTATCAATGCATGTTTATTGAATCTTTTTCTTTCAGAGCAACACTGAAGAGAAAAAACACTTTCATACTTCCACTTTTAAACACAACAAAAGAAAATGAAAACAAAAGCATGTTGCCTTGAAAAGCAAAATGACTTAAAGGGATAGTTCACCAAAATATGTAGATCAAGTCATTTACATTATTTCTCCATTTCCATGTCTCCCAACACAATACGTTTTTGATATGAAACAAAGTCTCAGATTTAAAATTCTGTTTATTTTGCTACAATATTCAAACATTAATTACTATATTGGCATTGTTTAATGTGGCGTAGCACAAAGCATCTGAAATGATCACCTCCTCCACTTTAATATAGTAGAAATATAGGCCTAATTTGTAAAGTTATAACTTTATTATGAGTGTAATTAAAGTGTTTGCATGCAAATCGGGTTTATTTTAACCCTCAATATTATAATAATGTAGTACCAACTGACTCTCATATAGTTAAATAGCTATATTTTCGAGCATTACTTTGAAAAAAAGGAATATTGATCACACAACTTGTGTGTTTTTCCTTGACAAGTCGGACTGAATTGCAGAGCTAATAGAGTCTCATGAGCGAGCAGTCTTGCCCAGAGACCAGCAGCCAAGGTCAGGATTTTTTGGTGGTCATAAAAACTGGACAGATTTATTTGGACATAAATGAAATACTGAAGATTGCATAAACTAAACACATAAATGAAATGCTCTTGAACTGACGTGCTGCAATCTGTCAATCCACATTAAAAAGAACCAAAATTGGTATTTATTGTTTGAATATTGCAATAAGATGGACAGAATTTGAATTATGGGGCTTTGTTTCATATAAAAAGTAGTAATTCGGTTAAGTAATACAGTACAAGTCAGTTTGTTTTTGGCCTACACCCATAACACTTGAAATATACAACACATGTAGCAAGAGACCTTTCTGTGATGGGTCTACTTTTTTTTGTATTATTCTTATTTATTTATTTATTTTTGTTGGTTTGATGGCAGGGATGCCAGGTATTTGAAAAAAAAACTGCCCTAATTGCTATTTAGAAATAACCCAAAACTAGCATAGTTTTTTTGTTTTTTTTTCCCATAGATTTTCTTCACCAATAAAATTGCAGTTCAGGTGGTAGGGGAGATCCCACAGACTCAAAGATAACCTGCGGTGGAAAAAGTAGCCCAATGTGCAACTTGGCAACACTGCCTGATCACAATCCACTGCTATTAAATATGGTTCTGTGTGGGATCATTATATAAAAATGACATTAGAACAACAGCAGGGTGCATAAATGATGACTTAATGTCATAGTTACCACAAATAAATAAAAAACATTTTCAACGTCCAAGGTGCAATGTGAGGCAAACAAACAACTCTTTCAGACATGTTTGCATTTCACTGTCTCGGGTCCCTTGCCTTATTGGCTCAAATGCATAAGCACTTATTATGATATCGACGTCTTTTTAAGCTCATCTTCCTTCATTTCAGGAAATGCTTGTATTTCAACTGGCCAATGGAGCGAACCAATCCTGTGATGTTTTGCAAGATGAAGGCGTCTTTGTTTTTCTTTTTCCAATTTTCATAAAGATAGCCGCTTGGTGTCCTATCTGCTGAAAGCAGCTGCCCTCCCGAGCCGTGGCATATGCACACACACACACACACACACTCACACAGTGTGACAGCAGAGGTGTAGAGCTGAAGGGACGTTTGAGCTCAGGGGGTCAGAGGAAGTCCTCCCTTATTAGAGAAATCCATTGGCACAATCACTTCATAACTGCCCTTGCGGTCTCCTCTCTCTCTCTCAACACTCTTTAAGGAGTGAGAGAGGAAATTAAAGTGAGGAGAGAAGCATAGAGCAGAATCCGTCTTGGATTAAAGGTGCAGATTAAAAACAAACTGTGCGGCAGGATGTTAATGCTATTTATATCACACTGCGATGAGACTTCATCAAAGAAAGGAAGAATTTTCCTGAACCCCTCGACCCAGTGGCTAATTAAACAGAAAGGTAGTTCTGGTATTTGCAGTTCTTTTCCTTTAGTTTTCTTTCTTCTGTTAAACACAAATGGAAAACTTGATTTGGAAGGTCTGATATGCTCTTTTCCATTCAACAAAAGAGAATGGGGATAGATGCTAATCAGAATGCATTCCTTTTCGGTAAGTCACTGACATTACGTCATTGACTGACGTTATGGGGTCGCACCTGGGAGACCAATCAACTATGGCTTTTGGAGAAAACGCCAATGGGAATTGGCCAGTGGATTTTGCTTGTGAAGCCACTTCCCTGGACATACCGGTATATAAAATGGCGGTGCACAATCTTCTTGTGGAGAAGAAATTAGAAGAAAATACCTGCTGTACGAAGGTTCTTGAACGAAGTGTCCTGCATTCCAGCAGGGAAGACTGCACTGGAGCACATTGTGTGCGGCGGTCCTCCCCTTGGCAGTCCCGGCAACTAAAAGAGCAAATTTCTAACAGCTACACGGTCGTCGAGCATGTCCCCCGGGATGTCGTTCAGACTGCGTGCTTCTGGAAGACCTTGTACTGAGGTTTCTTCGGTTTGCTTTCGAGGGTCAGGCGTATCAGCACAAAGTCCTCCCCTTTGGGCAGGCCCTGTCTCCTCCCTTTACCAAGAATGCGGAAGTTTCCTCACTTCTGACGACGGCCACGATCACTGTCTGGGCTTCAGTCACATTGAGATTGCTTTCGGCCATGCTCCTCCGGGCCGCCTAGAGCATCAGGCTGGAAGTGACTTGTTCACCGACCCCCGAGCGCTCGAGGCTGGATGATTGGTATCTGGGCTCCGGGTGTGACTCCCAGCCAAGCTCGGTCCCAGTGCCTTTCTTTTCAGAGGTTCATGAGGAGCTCACCAAATCATTGAAGGCACTGTACACATCTACGGCATGATTGAGCTCCTCCCTCCTTGGCTACATGGAGGGTCCCCTAGACAGAGAGAGTAGTTCTGCTCAATTGCCTCGAGTTGCTGGCAGTACTGCTTGCCTGCGCCGGTTTTACTTTGAAAAGTTTACGTTGTTGCCATCGCTGCATACCATGATGTGGTAGATGGGCTTTCTTTAGGAAGACACCACCTGGTCATCAGGTTTCTTAGAGGTGCGAGAAGGCTGAACCCAGCCAGACCGCATCTAATCCCTTCTTGGGACCTCTCCGTCGTCCTCCTTTTGAGCCACTAGACTTGAAGTTTTTAAAAAAAAAAAAAAAAAACTCACTCGTGGGGTTACATACATAACCGAGACGTTACGTTTACCTCCATGAAGAGGATGGGAGACCTGCGCATGTCCTGATTTTGCGGAGTTAGGTGTGTTCCTGGGTTAACATATTTTGTTGACCCTGGAACAACATTTTATTCCAAAATTTTAGTTTTGACCATATCTCTACACCTAAACCTAACCCTACCCATGAGTAATGCCTAAAATCAGAGGAAATGATAGATAACTGCTGTACAAGCAACAAACACTGATTGTAAGCCTAAACTTCACAAAAACTATAAACTGGTTCTTCAAATCTGATTGGCTAATCACAATGTTGTTCCAGGGACACGCCTAACTCAGCAAAATCAGGTTCTGAGGTGACGTGCACACATGTTCGGGTCAATGAATCATGCCTTGAATTTGGTCCGATCACATTTTCCTGAGACCTGGTTAAATGCCCAAAGGTCCCACCACACTCTTTCGGGATCAGGTGGTGACTTTGCAAGTGCTGCCTTGGTTCTAGCTAGAAAAGTCCAACGGAGGACTCTTTTCCCCTCATCGGTCCTGGCTCTCGGTTTCTTCCCACCGTGTCCCCTGCCCCATCATTCCCTTGCTGTGTCCACTTGCTGACCCCAGGGTGTTGGGAAGGTTACGTTCAAACTCCCATTTGGTCTGACACGCCTTTCTTCTCAGCTTACCAGCGTTTGATTCTTCTATGTGACGCAGTTCTGGCTGTGGCGTTTTCCATAGGGACCCCATGACGTCAGTCAATGACTGACTGACTGAAAGGGAAAGTCTCGGTTACGTTCCAGGTCAGGTCAAACTGCGCTGGGGAGTCGGTTGCGATTCGCTCCTCAGCAGGAAGCTAAGAATGATAATCTTAGTCGATTGGACCCCATGACATCAGTCAATGACGTAACGTCTCTGTTCTCTCATTCAGGGAACAAGGGTTACATACGTAACCAAGACGTTTTAAATCAATTGTAGTCATATAACAACTTGCTTGGGCATTCATGTGGCTTTTACGTTCATTTAAGTCCAGCAGGCCTAAAGTATTCACATTAACTTTAATTGTACAAAAAAGCCAAGCTAGGAGAAAGTGATTTTTTGTTCCACAGATAAAATAAGGTTTTTATGACAAAATTTTAGCTGATTTTTAGCTTTTACTTCTCTAGAATTAGCAATTCACGTAATTGGCCCACAACAAAAATCTAGCAAAATGTCCGGTATATAAGAGTATGTTCACTATGTTAAATACTGTTACTGTAAAACATCGGATGTAAAGAAAACGTGAGGTATCAACTTAAATTGTGCCTGTGCTTTCATCAAATAGCACAAGAAGATCTATAAACTCAATAATAGCAATATTGTTCCTTGAGAAATTAAAGTTAAGCGCTAAGATTATGTAATGAGTTATGTAATTATGTTTTTTCTTGTGTATCAGCTTGTTGAGTAAACAGAAAAGATCATAGAGTAGCTTAAAAACAATATTATCAAATATAACATACAATCAAAAATTTTATCTGTTTGAGTTGAAACTGCTAACGATTACAAATATGTAATATATAATATACAAACATGTATATATTATTGTAAGTGTCCATGCATCGACCAAAAACACAAATTATTCAAGTGCATTGAACAGCAGTGTTGTGCAAGTTACTTCCAAACTGTAATACATTATATATTACTTGTTACTGTTATTTAAAAGTAATGCCTTACATTACAATATTACTTATTCAAAATTGTATCTTGCTGTTTTTTGAACAATCAAATTTCGGCTAAGAGTTGGTTGTAGCGCAAGCATTACTAAAATATTACTGAAACTTGCCTTACACTACTGCGTTACAGCAAAAAGTAATATATTACTTTTGTAATGCGTTACTCCCAACACTGTTGAACAGAGTATGCTTAGAAACATATTAGTAGGACCCTCACCAACTTGACAAAGTCCTAGCTATTTAATATTTTAGGTTGTAATGGCCTAAAAATTGACTTGATGTATTGACAGCTTTTCATATACTGAGCTGTTCAATCACCTTTAAAACAAAGTTCACCTAACAAAAGTTTTTTTGTTTTTTTTTACAGTTCAACTTAGCCTTCCAGCTTTTGCCTGTTAAATACCAAAGTAGATATTTCAAAAAATGTTGTTAAAGGAACACTCCACTTTTTTTGGAAATAGGCTCATTTTCCAACATCCCTAGAGTAATACAGATGTGTTTTA
>JAUMHR010000055.1:2028230-2041418 GCA_032361145.1 Enteromius fasciolatus
AACCGCTTAGCTGCACAGATTATTATTTTTCCTCCAAGTTCGTGTGGCGCCCCCCACGTGACAAGAAAAAATGCCGCTCAGGGCGGCCGCCCTGTCTGCCCGTGCCTAAAACCGCCACTGCCTACTGCATTAGAAAACTCATATATGAAGCTGTATACTGTATGTGATGACAACGTTTAAAATAATCAGTTTTCAAAGGAAGATGTTAAAATTGTTTTGAGGTTAGGGTTAGGTGCACAAATTTCTGCAAGTAATTGTATGAAAATTAGCCTTTATGCACCTATAAACAGGGCTGGCCGATATATAGCAATCGATATATTATGTGCTTCTCGTCAGTAAAGTCAGTTCTTTGATTAGCTACTCCTAATGAATCACCTGCGAAACTGAATGCTATGTAGCTGGCGCTTCATTTGAAAACAGGTGATGGAGATTTACCGCTAATCAAAGAACCGGCTTTACTGAAAACTATGATATGATCCTGGATAAACATTTTTGTTGATTCTGGATAAACATTGCTGTCAAAAAATATAGACGTATTCCAATCCCTACCCCTAAACCTAACACTACCCAAAATGTATTCCTAAAATCAGTGGAAAATGATAGCTGATTAACAAGGGCGTAGAAGCACCTGATCATAAGCCTAAAACAGATATTTCCTGAAAAATGATCACTAAAATCTGAATGTTGTTCCAGGATCAACAACGTTAATCCAGGAACATCTTATACTTGGTGAAATCACGCTCCCCTTTTACTGACGAGATGGGCATAACATATCGATCGATATATATTGCCCAGTAAATCACATTTTTGTGTGAAAAGAAATAAAAGTTGTTGGAGTTTTACTGCCTCTTGCATTCATTTCAACTGGAAACTGGAACATTTTTAGTTGCACAGAAATGTAGAGACAAGTATTTCCAATGTTATTTGAATGTTTTAAAACATGTACTGTAGCACAAGACATTCCATGAAAATTAATGTGTAAATATATTTTTTTTTTTTCTGCAGAAATGTTTGCAGAGAACCTTACTAGAACGTTCTAATAACATTCCCTGTTTTTGCCATGGTGTTGCAGGACAGTAAAGTACATAATACACACCCTTTCAACTTAAGTTAAGATCACAGGAGTCGAACATGTCTGTGAATGCATTCAAGAGCAAAAACACTTCTGTGTGTCACTGCATCCACACCAGTAGGTGTCAGCAGGGTTCAAAATGAATACTTACCAAGTTGCATCTGTCTTTAATGAGTAAACAAAATGTTTGAGCACAACATATTACATTGTAAATCAAATTGAAATGCTTGCCTGACCCTCGCTGAGTATCACTCGAGAAAACAACTCATGATCCGTGTGTTTTCCTGCATCACAAGATTATGTAGGATATACAAGGGATTAATTACTCCATATGGAGACACATGTGCAGGGTATTTCTCACATTAAGCCACTAAAACAGACATTGGGAGAAAACAAAACACCATGAGTCATGGAAGGCACGGTTTCTCAGCAGCAAAATATTAAACTACACTTTATGCCACATGCAAAATCCACTAAAATAATCCCATTTTCAGCATTAATGCATTATAAAAAATGTTAAAAGCAAAATGTTAAAAACGGTAAGTTAAAGTAAGCTCTTCTCATGACAGTAATAATTATTTATGGACAGTATATTTTCTCGCCATTGCTTGGTTTGTTAAAAACAAATTACACTGCAAGTCAGAATAAATCCCAAGACCAGCGTAATAATAAAACAAATTAGTCAGTGCAGCTTCCTTATTTAAATATAATTTTACCAGTCAGTGCTAAAAATATCCACCAAGATGTTTTCAGATAATTAAAGAAATATAAATACTGTCATTAAAATTTCGCTTAAATCAGATCATTCCAAGAAATAAAATGCTTCTCCTCCATGGTCCATACTATTATCAAAGGTTACGAAATATTTAATATGTGAAATTTAAAGACTTAATTCTAAACAATATTTAGTGTTTCTGGAACTTCTCCATAAGTTGTGTATGAGTCAAATGGGTCAAACATCTCCAGCTGACTCATGAGCTGAAGGGTTTCTGAGATTTCCTGTTGCCGCTGTGTCTGTATGACACTTAATCACAGATTATTGAAAATGCTGTACTGTCTTAAAGCTGACTGCTTGAACTACGCTAGTCCTTCAAGGTCAGATCTTATAAGGAACCATTCATTAGTCATCTGCACAACAAAACAAAAATCTGAGTCATTTTCAAAGCATCATACCATATACAAATCTGTACAGTACAGTCACGTCCCCTGACGTCTTTTCAGTTTGTGTCAATGTTTTCTCACTAATAATGGAGCGAGTTCACTGGATGAACCGCTTCACTGAAAACCACAACAAGATGCTTTATTTGTACTTGGAAAAAGAGAGATAAGAATTCTTAAAGCGCATATCTCAAGGTCTTCAGGGAAGACTACATCCAATGGTCTTTATTTCCTAATCGGCAGCAATTATCAGCGGCTGCTATCTCAACGATTAGCTGTGTAGCGGCTGCCGGCCTTGAAAAAAAGCCTGAAGGAAAAAAATATCTCCTAGTTTGCCATGAAAGTAAGAGAAGAACATATCTTTTGTGTTAGCAATGAATCGGGCTGAACCTCGAAAATAAAACTTTGGTCATGTACAACACCGAGACCATTTACGGCGAGTCAGCATCCATGAATTGCACCAGGGACACGTGCTAGACGTGAGTTTAAAATGCCTTTTAGAGTTCAATTCATTGCAATTTACATTAAAATACATTTTTAAAATCATATACTGTAACTTATAAATAATTTAAATTGCTCAGCTTTTGAGTTAGTGTAATAGCATAATCCATGACATATTTTTACAATGTATATTAAATAATATTATTATTCATTCATATTTAATACAGAATGCATCATGTATTCTATTTATTTATTTGTTTTTAATTACATTGGCTTGAAAATCATTTAATTTCCCCAAATGCTCTAGGGACATTTCGTACAAATAAATACAGCAGGGCTATAATATGACGGCTATATTCTGTTTTTTATTTTTTTTTACTGTATATATACACACATACGTTATGAATAACATTTTTCATCAAAGTTGTCATAAGACAAGAACGTATATATTTTTGGGAGAACTTTGAAGAAAGGTTTTTATCCACTTCAAATGTTATATACCTCTATAGCCTACAGTATATTTTATTTTCCTCCTGAATTGTGGTTTGAATCTCCCAGCAGACCCAGCACAAATTCACCAGACCTACCATAAAAGGAATGTTCTTAAAAACTTAACTTACGCGCAGGTTCACAAAACCACATCCCCTTGATAAATTCATCAGGTTTATGCCATAAAAGGCCACTAACATCCTTTGACCCAGTGAACATTTTGCGCATCTCTCCAGCAATTTCACAATGACAGACCGCATTTTCAAATTCATACTGAGAGCTAAGTCCCATAATTCCCAGCACAAAGACAAAACAAAACAAAAGTCTGCAAAAACATTTGATTCAAACTGACGTTAATGAGACCCGGTTGCTATATTCGAAACAGGAGAAAAAAAATGTACAAAGGCAAAATGCAGCAAAAAATAAAAATCGATTCAAATTCACACTCATGAATGAGACCTGATTTCTAAACTCGAATTGTGCACGCGTTCACACTCACCTGCGTTTGCCCTCAGCGGCTGGTGATGTTTCCAGGGTGATCATATCAGCATATCCATGGCTCTGTGGGTAGCTGTGGGAGTTTGAGGAGGCATCGATGATCAAAAGAGCTCTTGACTGACAGAAGACTTCATCTGAGTCTGTGTACACACATTCATAGCCTACAGTGACTGCGAGGAGAATCAAGTATTGTACATGTTTTGTAGTGATAATTAGTGTCTGAGCAGAGCCAAGCAAACAATCGGATTCCCCTGTGAAATAACACTGCAGTGTTTACATTTTTACATCAGCATCTGTTCATTTCCAAAATAAACAGACACATATTGGCCTATTGGGATTAATATAAAAATGAATGTGAATAAACTAATAAAAATAAGCACCAAAAGCCAAGCAAATCTCAAGCAATCGTACGATATGCAATGTACGTGGCATGAGATGGTCGTTGTCAATTGGTTTTGTGTTATGCATTAGAAAAGTTTTGTGTATCAGAAGTGAATTATCCTTAAAGTTGTAACACGAGGCCACAGGCCAAACTAAATGACTGCATAGACGGAGTTAAAACAGCCACAGTTTCATCCACAAAACGTATATGATTTATAAACCTAGCACACAAACCAAGCACTAATATTTAATCGTTATTAGTCATCTTATATATAGACAGATAGGGCCTTCAGTTTTAAAACCAGCAAGAAACAAATGTAAATCTTCGCCTTTTAAATATCAGTGTTGTCCTAACTATATGGATGAGTATAAATGTATTATACTGTTTTAATTTATCCTTATTGTTTAGATAAGAAGCACTGCTTTACTGTGAACAAACTGTGTTTGAATCAGTAGCATGGTTTGAGCCAAAATGGCAGATTTGATCCATCTACTTACTGTGTATGCTGTGTTAGAGCACATTTCACATCAGTTAATCCAAGTGAAATCGTTCACTTCAACAAAGCTCAAATTCCCACACAAGCAGTGAATCACAAAGCAAACATGTCAGGTGTAAACGGGCTGGCCCTCAGTAGGTTTCACTGAGTTTGTGACTCTCGAGCTGTGATTGGTGGGATGCTTGAGAGGGCGGAGCCTTGTAGGAAACACCTGTTTACCTGCTTCAGGTGAGAGTGAGAGTCGAATAGAGGAACCAGCAAAGAAAACACTTGACAGCACCGCTGAGTTCGTTGGATTAGTCTGAATCTGGTTGCTCCGTCAAGAGGTAATTTTTATTTTTCAGCAGAAATCCCTTTTTTGAGTTTACGTAAGCTGTATGTTAACAAAAGGACTGGAGCTTGTTGTGATAAGAAGGACAGCAGTTTGGACTTTGCTCTTTATAAAAACTAACAGAAATGAAATCCTTGCCTGCTCTGACCTTCATTAATTCGTTTTTCTGGTCTATGTAATTTCTTTTGAGCCTGAAATGATTACTGTAGACCGTCAGTAAGTGCTCAAAGAAGGCTTATTAAATTAAAAGCTGTCTCATTTGATTTTGAAAGGTGTGTGTGTGTGTGTGTGTGTGTGCGTGTGAAGCACATGCTTAAGCTCTATTCAGTTTTTTGGGGACTCTCTTCCTCAAGGTTTAATCATTGTGTTTTATTGGCAGCTCTATTGGCACATGATTCCTTCCTTAAAGGTTTTTTAGATACACAGATAAGAATGGCAGTTTCAGTAGTTTGAGTTGTTTTCTTTTTGATACCTCATGTTTGAGTCATATACTGTATGAACTGCCATCCTCTCGAGTTATTTGCATATTATATATGCATGCAAATGGTAATATCAGTCAGGCAGTGTTTGAGATGTTAGGATTTGGATGTGCCCATAAGGTCAAAAATACCCTAACATCCTGTATTATATATGATACATATGATACTGGATATTTCCTGTTTGAAAATATTGATATTGAATTTGAAATCATGGTGCGTGTGTGTGTTACAGTACCTTGAACTACAAAACCAGTCTTAAGGGTCCATTTTTTGAAATTGAGAATTGAATAAATAAGTTTTTTATTGATGTATGGTATGTTAGGACAGAACAATACAAATACTGTATATATATATATATATATATACTGTATGGTAGGAAATTTATAAAATATCTTCATGGAACATGATCTTTACTTAATATCCTAATGATTTTTGGCATTTTGAAATGATATTTGTATGTGCATTATGTACGTAGTTATTTATATACAGTATATATAAAGTTGTATTTCTATTTACATTTTTTTAGATGTGATTAATGATTCATTTTTCCACCTTTGAATTGAAACTCAAGTCTTTCTCGTTTCAGCTAAAATGACATTTGAATTTGCCGAATGTGAGACCCTTATCTGTACCAGATGATTCACACTTGCAAATGAGGTGTCCAGTCAGCGAGGGACAATGACAGTCTGTGCTTTTTCCCCCCAGGTTTTCTGTGAGAGAAGCTGACATTTGGCTATGAGCAAGTTCTGGTTTAACTTCCCCTTACCCTTGGCTGCATTATACATCACTGCAGTATGCCTGAATCATGCAGGTGTGTAAAATACTACTTTCTATTTATTTATTTAACCGTCTCTTTGAGAGCTTTCTGTGTTAAGGGTCACTTTTCTGTTCACTTTGTGTGGGCTGTATCGAGTTTCTACGGCAGTCTAAGTGTGACCGTGTTATGCATAAATTAACCCTGCATATTAAGAAGTTGCACTGGCCACCCACTCTACTTTATGCAAATTCTAGCGCTGAATATTACTGGATATGCGATTCACTTCAATGCACTTGCATGTGCATTTCAGATTTTAAAAAGCAGCAGATGTAGTGTGCATAAAACAATAAGGTCACTCATTATCTGTGAGCATGATTTGCAGCGTATTAAATGCACTGGAATTATAGAGCGAGAAAATGTGTGATTTCTTTTTTGACCATTCATTTGCTTTTAACCCAGCGTGTTGCTCAACACATTCATGCTCGGACTGTGTTCATTCCAGGTGAGAGAGACAATCCATAAATCACAGACACTCCTTGTGTTTTGTGTGAATGCGCAATAATAACAGAATGGCACAGTCATCTGACATGTTCTGTTGTTTTGTGGTGTTACAATCTATACATCTACAATCCCCCCAAAAATAAATAAAATAGCAGTAAAGACTGTACTCATCTGTACTCAATGCAGTTTTGGTGATTTGGAGAACAAAGATTATGACATCTGAGGACATTCACATCACACAGATCATTTAATTGCGGTTTCAGGCATCATGCTTTTCCCTCAGTCACTGTCATTTCTTAGTTTCTGATGACAGTAAACAGTTATTGTTTAGTAACATTTGTGTGACCTTGACAGCTGGGGCCTATTGTTAGCATAACATTCTCAGAACTTCAGCTAACGTTTTACCAAGGTTTGAACCAAAAAGAAGTTCTTCCAGTAATGTTAACTTAAGTTCAGTGTTATAGTCTTTATATAGAGCTCTTTCAATTCAATTCAATTCAATTTTATTTGTATTTGTAACCCAAAGGTTGTGGGAGCTCCTGTGGGTTCGAGTCCTCTGGCAGGGATTGTGGGTGGAGTTAGTGAATATCCAGCACTCTCTCCACCTCCAATACCACGACTGAGGTGAGACCCTTGAGCAAGGAACCATTTCGCCCAACTTTTCATACTTGGAATTTGTGCTCTCCATTTAACCCATCAAAGTGCACACACACTTGTAAGAAGTGATCAACCACATGCATACACACACACCCAGTGGGCAGCCATTGATGCGGCACCCGGGGACAAAGTTGGGGGAAAGGTGACTTGCTCAAGGGTCTCACCTCAGTCGTGGTATTGAAGGTGGAGAGAGTGCTGGATATTCACTAACTCCATCCCCAATCCCTGCCGGACCTAGGACTCGAACCCACAACCTTTGGGTTACAAGCCCAACTCCCTATCCATTAGGCCACAACTGCCCAGTACATGTTCCCTCAATGAATTCAATTCACACCTAATAGATTAAATATTACATTTTTCTCTGTGATTTACTACCTTTACTGCATAGTGTTGTCCTGGGGCAACAACATAAAATCTACTAAGGGGGGGTGGTGATAAATTTTTTTTTTTATTTTGTAAATTTGTAATTTTAAATCTTCCATAAAATTAGATTCAATATTTTTTTGAGTGCAAAAACATAATTCATGCAGTAGAGGGTTAATGGAAAGTTTGTAATATAGTTTGTTTTCAAATTTCAAAGATAGTGTAAAAAAGCTCATTTTACCCTGTCATAAACAGCTCTGTTGAAATCACTCTGTGTACTTCCCCTTTAAATCTTCACGAGCTCCGCCCCTCTTTTCGAGTCACTCTCAGAGGATCTTTTTTTAGCGGTTTTCATAGTGAAATAATAGCTAACTAGCACATTATTAGGAAAGGCGATTTGCAAAGATTCGTTAAAAGACATTATACTCACTGCTTCTGTAGGTGAGGTTGGATCATGAAGGATTTGCGCGAACATGAACGCATTTCGGTTCAGCGTTTCCCTTCAGAACCAAACGTAATGTTAATCCTCTGCGTCTTCAGTCACTCAGATGTCGGGGGTAAATGACTACTGCTATGTTCATTAATACAGTCAACAACAAAACACCTCAGTCTCTTAGAAGTCTTGCTTGTCTCTGCGTCTTGATCTGATGACGACTCACTCAGGGCAGGTCTGAGGTAAGACACCAGTTCAGTCGGTGTAACATGCTGCTGTCAATCAACCAATGTGGGTGTGGCCTCACACTGACATGAATTTGAGAATGGCTTGATTTCAGAAGTGGCAACTTATTTTTATTAAATCAAAAGAAAACTACCTGTGGATCTTTATCAATGTAGGGTGGTTGTGTACACACACTCCCAACACACATGTCAGTCCAAACAGCTTGTAAAAGTGTGACTTGTGACTTGTATGACTTGTGAAATCCTAGTTACCACGGGATGACAATCTCATGGTAGAAACATAATAAATAGGAACAAAATTAGCGTAGCTGCTGTTCAAACTAAGAAAATGAAGATTTGTTAAACCAGAGCTAAGAGATTAATAATGAACATCTGATCAGATATAACTGCAGGAAAAGTTGAGATGCATTATTCGAATGCTTGGCTAAAAAGATGTGTCTTTAATCTAGATTTAAACAGAGAGAGTATGCCTGAACGTTATCAGGAAGGCTGTTAAAGGCTGTTCCTCTTTAAAATGCAACTTTTTAAAAAAAATGTTTTAGTTGGACATTCATCTAACGCTTTTTAAATGCTGGTACTTTTTTAACAAAAGTTATATACAAATGTTCAAATAATATTCCCAAAATGAACAACTAGAATAGTTCAATTATTCACATAAACAAGAAAAAAAAATAACATTGTGAGAATATTTAGAAAAAACATTCTCATAAATTCATAGAAATGTCTGCAAAACATTCTTAGAACATATTTTGTTAGCTATGAATGTTCATTCCTGGAATTGATTTTGTTTTTGTTTCAGTAATTCGCGCTTCCTTATAATCGTAATAGCAATATAGTAATAGCAGCGTGCTGTCCTGGGAGCGAGCCGGGACCCCGCGTGCCCCCCGAAGGATAGTCCGAACAAGGCGGAGAAGGGGCGGAGTCATGCTTGTAACGAGATACTGAAGGGAAGGAAACTGGCTTATTTGTAGTGGATAGGATGAAATTGGATTGGCTGATGAGATGATAAGTAATGATTAGTAAAACGGTGCCGCTGTGTCTGATTAATCGTTCGTGCATCCTCCCAAAATATGTTTGGCAACATCACTTTGGTTTCAGGAATGTTACAATTAGAAATTTGTCTAACAGTTCTTTATGTTTTACTTGTTTTTAAAGGTTTAAATGAACATTTTAATGTTAACCAAATCAAAATAAAAAGTACCTTTGGTTCAACCAAGACAAATATATATAATGCATTTAGAGAACATTAAAAAATATACATTGCTCATATATGTTTTATTTACTACAGTATTCCACTGAATGCTTAATGCTGTGCTATTACTTCTGTGAAAAATGATCGAGTCTCCATGGCTCAGGTAATTCATCAAATAATGGAGAACAGAGATAAAACCAGACATGTATCTAGATTCAGCATGTCGTCAAGTGCACTTTCAGCATTTAAAGAGCCGATGAATGATGTCTGGAGAGTGATGCATGTAGACCCTGGCAATTTGCACTGTACAGCATCATCTTCCACAATCTAGCACTCAGAACAAACCTTCAAGATTGGAAATTGCACTTAGCAGATTTTCTGTCACAGACAGAACAGAATGAGCAAATAAACGGCACTAATAGAAGCCGTGATTCATTAGAGCAAATTCCTCTATTGATCTGTTTTTGAAAGTGCTGAAAACAAGACTATTTTTAAATAAATGATGTCATGCCACTAAGCTGCAAAATATTACAGCTATGCGCACGTGTTCATGCATCATAAGGCTAATTCAAAATTTTGGAAGTTTCGTTGGTGTGCATCTCTCATGCAGAGAGGTTAGCCAATCATTAATGAGCTAATCTGCATGTTAAATGTCCAATGCCAAAAGCACGCTGTTAATATAGCATTAAAAACAAACAGCATCTGAAGCTTTGACTTTTAAACAAAGCATAGAAAATGGGCTCCTGGTGAGCAGTGGTGAGAAACAACAGTTAAGTTCTGATAGGAAAAATGTTTTTTAGTGGAAATTATAAAATGCAACGGACCATATAGCCATGAGTAGTAAAGACAGAACAATAAAAAAGTTTACTGGCTTTAAACACAGTAGTTGAGAACCACTGACATGTATTAATGTATAAAGGGGAAAATACAATTCAGTTACAGTACACGCTTTTTTTTTGCTTGAGTAGCACAAGACAGGTGCTTGCAAAATGAATGATCATTAATCCATTATCTCTCTCTCTCTCTCTCTCTGTGAACCTTTAGCTTCGGCCATAAAGGTGGCATCCACCGGGCCACAGACAATCAAGAAAGCCCAGGGCGAGAGTGTTACTCTGGGATGCACATACACCTTGGATGTTGCAGATGTGGGAGACCTGGACATTGAGTGGACACGTGTCAGTCAAGACATGACCCAGAAAGACGAGATGGTGAGAATACAGAATAGAGATGAAAGCACATCTTGTATTGATACTCAGGCTTGTTACTAAGAAATAGCAGAAATACAAATGGATCTGTCTTCTTTCTAAATCATCAGAATAGGCTTAAAATACATTTCTTAATCTGTTTCTCACAAGCATAATGGTAATTGGCAATGTGAAGCTACATCTATTTAAATAGCATTTTTTAAACCGCTTTATATGATCATACAGTATATGGGTTATTTTATTTCATTACTTTAAACTAAAACCATCATTAACTAAAACTAACTTTCACTATCTAAAACCCTCAAATTAGGATAAAAAGGATGCGTAACTAAACTATAATAAAATAATGTATGACTTAATAATTTATTGTATATAATGCATGAAATAAATAAATATAGTTCTATGTAAAACAAATGACAAAAGTTCAAAACAATAAAAAATAATTCAAATAAACAGTACATCTACGATAATATTGGTATTACAGTTAGGCTAACTAAAACGAGAACAATACTTGATATAAACTAAATGTCAACTGAATTAAAATAAAATACAATCAAATTGTGACACTGTAACAAGACAAAAGTTCAATGCGCACCAAGTATAAAATTGAAAAAATAAATTCTAAATATTAATATAAACAGTACATCAACAATACTATCTGTGTTACGGTTAACTAAAACTAGTACGATACTTGAAATAAACTAAATATTAACTGATTTAAAGTAAAATACAATATAACAATAACTAACTTTAACTAAAATAACTACAACTGAAATAAAAAAATTTAGAAAAATAAATAAAATGACAAAACACAGCTAAATAAATACAATTAAAACATTTTAAATTAAAATTGTTGCATTTATTATTAAAAGCATTTATTTAACTTCATGCTGACTTCAAAGTTAAAATAACATATTAAAACTGTTATATATTTAAAATATAATATTAATTCTGCTAAATGGTAATGGCACTAAAATACCACTCGTATTAACTGAAAGACTGGAATATGCCACCACACTGACATAGACAAATGAACTCAAGGAAGAAAGGTGCAAAGAAAGCATGCTGTGCTGCTTTTATTTACGCAATATCTGTTGTTTTTGATAAGACATGAATGTAGGAATGTTTTCTCAGCTCCATGGATATCACAGTTTCCACCTGGTCAAACGTATCATCTTGATGGATTTTGTAATTTCCTCACATTTCTACCTTGTCCGAACCGCTTAACCTCAGGCTGTCCTAGGACGCATGTGGAGATTCAAAGAAATCCGTGCGCAAGGCTCCGTCTTAATGACGGCAGGTGGTTAGACCTGTTACATTAGATAAGACTCACTGAGCTGGGTTTCTTCTGTCTGACAGATCTTATCCTACACTGGAGGGAAACAGTTCCAGCTAGGAAGCTCAGACCTGATGAGTCGCTTTAAGTTTGTTGCCGACCCGAGCCAGGGAGATGCCACGGTCAGCGTTTCCGGCCTCAAGGTCTCGGACACGGCCACGTACCAGTGTAAAGTGAAGAAGACACCCGGCATCGATTCTTGGAAAGTGACTTTAGTAGTGCTGGGTGAGGAATCTGCTGACCGGTTGTGACACTCTTATCAAGCTGCCGGGTTTCTGTTTTACCGGTTCTCTCCACCCTAGTCTGCCCCTTTCATCCGGTCGCTCATGATGACACGACTGGAATGGTAGGTGGGGTGGACGCTCTTTGTTCAAGTCTGCCTCCTGTTTTCCTCTGCTAACCTCGGCCCAACCCTGCCACCTCTTCTGTCTAGAGACTCCTCCTGTAAAACTCTGCCTCAGTGCTGTGAGCCTTTAGGAATCTAGTGTTTATAGTTTCATTTTTAGACTAACTTGTTTTCATTTGATTTTTATTAATTTTCTAAATATTTTCTAGTTTCAGTTCAGTGTAATTTATTTATATATATATATATATATATACACATACATACACATACATACATATACACATACATACATATATATATATATATATATATATATATATACTCTGTTTTTAGCAATTCTAATTAATTGTTAGTCAAACTTCAGTTTGGTTATTATGACTAGGTTAAAAATTAACTTTAAAAAACAACCAACTAACACAATAAAACACAACCAAAACATAATAAAAACATTTAAAAAAAAATTAAAAAGTAAAAATAAACTCTTCACACACACACATAATTTTTTTGCACCATTAGGGATTTTTAGAGACAAAAATTATGACTTAAAATTTTTAATGAATAGTTTTACAGCCATATTGAGCATTTTAAGTTTAAGAATTTATTCACAGTTAACAAATATTTTTTTTTATGTTTTTTATAAATATTTTGAATTGTTTTTCATTTGAATATTTTCTGAATTAGTTTGAGATTTTTAATATGTCAGCACAGTTTTTATTTATTTTGACTTATGTTTAAAGGAGCCGTATGTAAGAAATGGCCAAAACTGGTACTGCAATCACTTTCAAAAATACTGCTGTGCGGTGTCTC
>JAUMHR010000055.1:2042859-2060955 GCA_032361145.1 Enteromius fasciolatus
TTCTTAATGCCTTTTGAACATAACAGAGACATTTTATGATTATTACAATAAATTTCTTACATATGGCTCCTTTAAGTTTATTTAATTATTTAATTTAGTTATTAGTTTATTTAATAAGTTAAACTTCATAAATAAATGTTACCCTTTAACTTACTAAAATTCATAAATATTATGCTTTAACTCAAATATAAAAAAAATATGTAATAAAGTTTATTTTATTTGAACTAACAATATTTTTATATTAACTATGTATTGAAAATTCACAGTATGTTATGCAGGCAACATAAAATTAGGCAACACTGTAAACCGTGTAATGCTTTTAACGAACTTCCATGTAGCCATTCAATTATTTAAACAGCGTGACACAAATTTTAATAGTCCTTCCTTTTCTTGCGACTTGCAGATATGATAGTGTCAACATGAAAGCACATGCATTCGCAGCCTGCCCGCACTTCCTTCAATGTGACGCATTTCTATGTGAAACTGGGTGAAAAATTGATTTTATCTATGAGGAATAATTTAGATTGTTAGGAACTGGTGTAACACACCAGAATGCAGACAAACCTGATAAGGGGTTAAAACATGTATGTCAAATGTCCTGAACTAAAAAATACTACTAATAAAACTCAATTATTGAGATAAGCTCTATATTTTCCAGCCCTAGTACTGTACATGCTGCTGGATAAAAGCAAATCGGTTTGCTCCATGCATCTGCGTTGTGAGTTTGTCCATGACGTCTGATTCTTTTTGTTTTGGTTTCTTTCAGTACGACCTTCGCCCCCGAAGTGCTGGGTGGAAGGTAGCGAGGAGAAGGGCGGAACAGTTTCGCTCCGCTGCAAATCTTCCCAGGGTTCGTCTCCTCTAAAATATGCATGGACGAAAGAAAGCGGAAACGTGCCACCAACCGCAACACAGAGTGAGTTCCCACCAGTGAACGCAAGTCTAGTGCAACAACACTCAGCAAATACTTCAAGCGAAAGTTTAATATTTGGTACTGCTTGAGTAACCTGTAGCTTCAGGCCTGTGCATTGTCGAGCCAAATGAAAAACAAAAACATTTTTAAACCTCATAGCTACCAAACAAGTTTTTCTGTGTGCAATCTGCTGTAAACCACGCTGCAGGGCCTTTCGCAATGACTGCACTTTCTGAATGGCTCTTTTGTTTGAAGATCCCCAGACCGGAGAGCTGCTAATCAGAAACCACAGCGACAGCTACACAGGGAGGTACCTCTGTGAGGTCAGCAATGAAGTAGGCACTGAACGATGCACATACGCCCTTCAAGCCTATAACCGTAAGTATGGGTGGGTCCGGAATGTATTTGCACACCTAAGCTTTACTTAAACGTCTGAATTTGAGCGCATCAGACAACAGCTGACATGTCAAAACCAGCGTCATGTAGCATAGACAGCACAGACTTTTTACAGAAAGACTAACCAACAGAATTAAACCTGTGAGCCACCTCCAGGGTAGGGCCATTATAACATAATGTCAGTGTAATCAAACCATAAACCCATCTTTTAAGTCTTTAAAGGGTTAGTTTACCCAAAAAAATAAAAATTAGCATGTGTTTTACTCACCCTCAAGTCATCCTAGGTGTATATGATTTTCTTTTTTCAGGAGAATCCAGTCGGAGTTATATTAATAACTGTGCTGGCACTTTTAAGTTCTATCATTGCAGAGGGTTGGTGTTTCCTTTAAAAGTGTAAAACACGTTAAATAAAGCAGGCCTTCTAAAGTGAATCTGTGTGACTTTGTAAAATTAATTTCCATATTTCACATGCAATAAACACTTTCCCCTCACTTCTGCTGCCTATGGTGCCCATCTTGAACACGTTTGATTGGCTGTGGCATTCTTAAGCTCAACAGAATTGCGTGTGATTGGTTGCAATGCGCAACACTGTAAACACACCTAAAAAAGAAATTATTTAATTTTCACTTTATTCACGACAGACATAATATTAAATTAGGTATTTTTGGACCGATTAGGTCTTCAAAAACAGCTGATTTAAAGACACAACCAGGCAAAAATGGCTAAAACAGAGAGGATGGTGAAAAGCAAAGATCCTAAGGACTTTTGACATGCAGATGCATCTTAGTTTGAGGCAATTTGATCTATTATTTTGAATATTATATAAGTGATTTAATTGTCTGAATACACAAGTCATCTGTAAGTAAAAGTCTCTTTTGTCAAGTTGATGCCAATCATCATAAATCTAGTAATCCAGTCACTCTCCAGCACATTTCTGTTCAGTGTTCATGCCTCATATTCGAGGTAATTGCAGTAGCATATGTTTATAAAGACCATTATGCGTGTGTCCTTGAATGAAATATGCAGACTTGCTCAATAGTGGATTTTGTGTCAACATATTTTTTTGCTGATGATTTGGTAAGACTGGTGATTTTGTGAAACTTCAGCTGCACTTACAGATGAATTGTTTCTCAGGTTAAGTGTGAGCCTCTACATAACCAGTCTTTTATTGATATTTTTTATCTCTAGCGACCAATAAAGCGGGGGTGATTGCCGGAGCTGTGATTGGTGCATTGCTGTTGCTGCTCCTACTCCTCCTGCTAATCTGGCTCCTGATTTGCTGTTGCAACAAGCGACGCTATGAAAAAGAGATCGCCAATGAGATCAGGTGAGATATTGCTGGTTTGTTATAAGGTAATGCCCCCAAATTAAGAATCAATTTCAACAGTTACAATTTATGAATAATTGATACTCTTGCCATGATTTTACTAGAACAAGCAAAGTATTTGATTAAAATTATGAAAATAATTCTATATTTTTGGTTAAAATAAATATATGAATAAATGTATATATTTTCTGTCTGCATGCATTGGTTGTTGATTGGATGTTGAAATGGAGGCAGATGAACGAGAGCTTGTAGGGGCTGGTGATTGGACAAGACTGGATTACTGTATGTCACCAAATGTGACCATATGTAACCCTGGAGCAAAATATAAATAGATAAATTAGTAGCATGGGTATATTTGTAGCAAAAACAAACAATACACTGTATGGGTCAAAATTATTGATTTTTCTTTTACGCCAAGAACCATTAGGATATTACATAAACATCATGTTCCATAAAGATATTTTAGACATTTCTTACTGTAAATATATATAAAATTTTTGATTAGTAATATGCTTTACTAAGGATATCATTTGGACAACTTAAAAGGCTTTGCTGTCTTTAGTCCAGAATATTAAGGCCAAGATATCATGTGAATAGGGTCAAATTTGAACTAATATGTATCACCATACTCAGGGGCACGCTACGGTTTCTGGGCCATCTGGACCTATTTTCACAAAAGGTTGATGGACATATGTTCCATGTCTTCTGAAATTAATAAACTAAAATTAATATTTTTTTGGACAGAGTCCTCCAAACACCCTCATCACACCAGATACATTGCATATTTCAGCTTTAAAAGGGTGAAAAATTGTATGATTGTTGTGTTTTTTTAAAAACAACCGAACTTAAGTATAATCAACTACTGTACTGTAGGTCATTTCAACAACATTGAAGGCTGAATTTCAAATAACTTTTTACCATGACTTTACCAAATAATATTTTTTAACAATAAACATGGAACTTTTCTGGGAGGGATAATTTTTTGGGAGGGGTAAGTCTTTTTGGCTCAAAAACCTGAGCGCTTTGAATGAGCTCAATACTGTCTGACTAAATGCTCAAAAGTTTCCCTTCGGCAGCGGAAGCAGATCATAGATCCGCCTCATAGTCTCACAACAAATCACGGGTAAAAAAAACGGATTCTTGACTAATCAGCAATACTGGTTATTCATCAACCACAACCACACCCAATAGTGATTATCTCAACTGGATTAGTCCCAGATATACGTACAGTATGTGACCTCTTTCTGCTTTGGCTAACATCAAGTAACATGTTCCTTTCCTCTACCGTGTTTTAGGGAGGACGCTGCAGCTCCAGAGAGTCGCCCGGGAAGCCGTAACTCCAGCTTCCGTTCCGTACTGAATTACCGTGTCCATCCAGGGATCCATTACAGCTCTGTGGGCAAAGCCGATGTCACACGGGTCGGATCGGGCCACAGCAGTACATACACCGAACGCAGCAGAGTCCAAAGAGAAGCCAGTATGCTTGCGTCTGATCACAGGCCTCCGCTCAGATACGACAGCAAATATGGATACCCCGTATAACCACCGGCGCCCTGCCAGGGCACACAGCACTGGAAAGATTAAACTCACTCAAAAGATGCAATACTGTGCAAGACCATGGCAAGACTGGAGGACATTAAAATTGCACAGAAGTACATTCACCTATGTGAATTTTCCTCATGTTCAGGATAGAGATTTGCTAATATGTGTGTATAGATGTTTATGTATTTTTGCATGATTGTTTTATAAGCATTTAGGTAAATGTGGTCATGGTAATAACTTTAATATATTAAACTAACAAACAAATAAATAAAAAAAATGTTTTTTAGTAAGAGACTTAAAGGATGGATTTTTAAAAGTGTGTAACACGGCTCTAAGAAAACGTTCATTCTCTACGGAATGAAAACTTCCTGCTAAGTTTTAAATCTTAAAGTGCACTGTGTATAAAGTTATTGTCTTTCAAAAGAAAACAAGCATATTTTTCACCGGCCACTTGTTGGTCTTTTCGCATTGGTCTAAATAAAAATGCTAATTAATTCTTTGCCACAATTTGCCGCTTTTGTTGCATTAAAAGTTCACAAATACTGCTTTAAATGAGAAGTCGTTAAACAAATAAGGTAAAAATAAATGCGTATTATAAGAAAATTAAAGTGGTTTTTGACATTGCATGCAATATGAGCATTTCATAATAATAGGGGCAGTTTTAAATATCATCTGAGTGAGTGTTTACAAGGGTGATATATTATATTATATAAAAAAGAAAAACTATTTGAAGAAAATTTTAGATTGAACTAATTTATTCATGCCCCCTGAGCCATATGCAAATTTTGTAAAAAGAAATGTTCCTATCATCAGAGCAGTTTCAAGGACCTTATTGCACAGGACATGTTTTTTGACCGGTCTGAGCGTGACACGTTGAAACAATGACACGTCCCAGTCCTGTTCCTCCACTTAATTCAATATTCACAATGTTTCAAAGCATCTTTGCTGAAAAATATTGCAAAATGAACGCCTCCGATTCCACAAGGTCCTCATTCAGAAGTTAAATTAAAAGAAAATGATGTTTTAGTATGATTTTTCTGTAAACCCCCAGCGATTAAGCCGAATGAAAAACTTCACAAGGTGTCAAGAGTGGAGAAAGAGTAAAAGCCTTGAGAGAAACCTCAACTGTCCTGTCAGTTTACCACCATCCTAAAACATCCTTAAAAATATCCTTAAAAACTATTTCTTTTGATATAGACATTGAAAAGCCATAAGAGGCCAACATGTGTACATCAGTTTCCACTTAAAAATAAAAAATTACACAAACAGACTGTCTTGTGCGCATGCCCCCTAATGGCTGAAAACAGTAGACAGAGGTAAAATATGTAATAAAAGATGATGAAAATAATAAACTAGATGAGGTAAAAATTTGGAACAAACTTTATGTTGACCTAGTCTAGTCCAAAATGTTAAAATGTAACATTGCAGCTGAGAGTACTGTACGTTTACACCATAAACATGCAGAGGTTTTTCCTTCAGCATTTTTGAAATTCCACAAAAAGATGCAATTCAAAACAATCCCAATCCTCACAGATTAAAAACACTGATTATTCACAGGACATTATTTGGGAATGTCACCTTTTTAAAGAAACGCTAGCACATAAGAGCATGCATACTTGCACGATTTAACACACAATAGGCATGTGCACAACACTGGTGTTATCATAGATTTGCGTTTTTATGTTTAGACGATAATGATATCGGTTCCAGAAAAACTGCACTTTGATACCAAAGTTTGTGTTTCTGGCCACCAAAAAGGTCACTGCATTTTAAAAACACCTCTGAGAGACACACATTACCAGACTTTCAAGTTGTTCAGACCAAACTCATGTTGCTAGGAGCTCTTTTATGTCCTCAGACTGGATGAAATCCGAGTCTGAAGCAACAGTTGTGCGTATGTAGTTTGTGCCCAGAATACACAGCGTGATTTTCTGTCAAACCCGACTGCCCCAACTCCGCAACTAGCGTCAACTCGTCCAGACTGAAAATCTGTCCTAGAGTCATGTTGTGTATTCCAGCCTAAAGTTTACCTCAGAAAGATAAACGTGACCATCAACTGAATTTTCGGCTTAAAGATGTACATTTGTTTTCTAAAGCCATTTGTAATGCTTTAATCTGCTCTAATATGTTTTTAGTTTGTTAAACCAGATGAAATTTTCGTTTTTATATTTTGTTTTAGTCGACATGTATTTTGATGGAAGTAACCAGAATAACTGTGGTTTCAGTGTTGTGTGGTGGTGATTGCACTCATGAAGTCCTCCGCTTGGAATGTATTATTTTTTAGTTTCTGGCTAACCGTTTTTCCTTTGTGATGCACCTGCATTGACAAGCGTTCAGTTCAAATCAGCCGTGTGATTTGGAGATGATGGGAAGGAAATTGTTTGCTCTGTTTGATTTGCATCTGTCTCTAATGGGCAGGTCAATCAATGCACTTCAGTAGTGTTGTGCAAGAGCGCCCTCCGGCTGCAGTGTCACTGGCCTGTCTAATGCTCTGTTCAGCTCCTATCAATTTCTTTCTTTTCCACTTTCCAGTTGTTTGACTAATAACCTCCGATTATGGGAAAATGGGTCTGGACTAAGGAACGGAAAATCAGAAGCATGTAGAATGACATGATTTAAGCATTTCCACAGCATGTTTCAGGGACACATGCACAGTGTTATTGTTTTTATGACAGACTAAACACAGATGAATTCGCATTTAAACATGATCAAACACGATTTTCCTTGCCAAGGTCCATTAGACTAGACACGAAAAAAGCAATTTTCAATGCAAAGAAAACCAATGTTTTTAAATCATTTTTACACAAGCATGATTTTCTGAAATAAACGCAAGAGCGAAATCATGGGTGGTTGTCAAAGAGATTTTGCAGTTGCTAGGGAGTTTTGAGTATAGTAACATTGCTAAGTGGTTGCTAGGAAGTTGTTTTAAGCAGTCCACCTTCAAGCTTCATATATTCAGGTCTCTTCAATGATCATCTAATGGATGTTTGCATGTTTTGCCCGCCGTTAAAGAAAGGGCATGATTGCTTGAAAAACAACAGCACGCAATGGTTGTCATTATTCACAAATGGTGCGAAATGAGTTACTAAACTTTGCTTTGGACGTGCAATAATTCACTGAGACAATTTCTAGACTTTGTATCTGATTTCAATCCAGTAGAATCGCATCAGTTCCTCCAGTAAAGTGTGACTGTATCCAATAATAGCAAAAAGCCCACAGTAATGGCTTCCTGACAGAAATGATATTGTTATTACACACTATGAGATTATTTCTGCTGGGATAGATCGGGTTTTATTTTATGGCTCATTCTTGTTCCTGTAGTATTTGAACTCTATAAATGAAAAAATGAATAGGGCTTTTTTTAAATTCTTGATTATATTTACACAATGGCAGGAAAATTTCAACCATGCGTATAAATAGTACACTAAATAAAAAGGAAAACTTGTGGTATCCACCTTTTAGTAAATTTGTAAATTTTATGGGTAACGTTACAGTTTCCTTTCACATCCACGCCCAGCTATATTTAGCTGTACAGTTCGTTTTGCTGCTTAATATTGAAAATTGGTGTGTCTTATGTTATTTTAATGTATTATCTTAATTACGAACAAACTGATTTGTAGTGCGAACAGTTTTAGCGTTTACCGCATGTTGTTATTTTCCTCGTTACAGGCGGTTTCATCGGGCGCACGCACTAGGACCTAAGTTAACTTCCGGTCTGTGTTTGTTTATCGTCTGGTTAGTGCTGCCGCCTACAAACACAGCTAATAACGAGTACTGAACTTGGTTTCAGGTTATTGTGCTGTAGGATGTGCTTCCTATACATTTATTTACTTGTGGCCACTATATCAAAACGGACTGATTTTCCAAAAGGCTTCGTTGACTAAACATAAGCACTTAATGCATGTTTAAAAAATTATGCGTTATTAAGTGTATTATGTAATAATATGTTAGAAAGAACAGAGAGAAGCTATTTGTCAGAATTATAGCAAACAATGGATTTTGTGGTGGGGACAGTGAGCTTGAGGGAAGTGACAACAGAAGAATGAACTCCAGAAAGAGGGTTCAAAGGCATGTTTAAATATTACATACCGAAAATAGGATTTCAGAAAGCAAAGTTATTGGGGAAAGGAAGGCAATTCTATTAAAGTCACAATTTGCAATTCATTTAGTGGTATCAAAAAAGTGGTATCATCGTGTTTTTCCACTTTCTATACATGATTGTGGTGACAAACAGCATTGTAAATGCAATAGTACATAAGTACACGTAGTACATAAGTTTACAGTTTGTGTCTTTATTACACTTTATCACTATATTTAACGTTACATTAACACACTTAACACAAATAACATGTGGCTTAATGTCCCTGTTCAAGTTCTGCTACTTTACAACCCAAGTGAGAGTCATACTTGTGAAGGTGATGTTAATTATTAAACCAAACAAAATCAAAACTTTCAAAAACACCCGTCGATGTAACTCTTTTCTTGTCACTATGTTTCCCTGGGATTTTTACCAAAAAAAAAAAAATATATATATATATATATATATATATAAATAAATAAATCAGATTTTATAAAAAGCCTGTTTTTCATGTTAGAAATTTACATCCACACAAATTATATGACTTAAAATCCACATAATTCTTGAAAATGTGGATTAAAGATCATTAATTACTAAATCATATCCATCTTTTTCTCCTGTATATTAGGATGAGGACCTGAAAACGTACCATTAATCCTCTTCAAAAGAAACTATGTGTTTGTCCAGTTAAGTCACTTTTGTGTGTCTATATGAATCCATAGCGATTTATTAGTTAATACCCATACAGCTTTCATGGTTTATGAGAGGTTTGGATTCACAAACAGAATACTGTAGGATCTCCTGATTATCCGAGGCTTTAATCCGTCGGATCTGTGGGTAAAATGTCAGGGTCATGTGAGTATTCTCACTATCAGAGGAAACTGACTGCTGGGTTACTAAGGAAACGAGAAGACGTTTGGCTCAAGGCAAGGACCGCTGGAGGTGTGCGAATGTTTTCAACAAAATTAACAGAGAGCACTGAAGTTCATCAAGAGCAACACGCTTGCTTTGGCCGCGTTATCTGCTGCATGTTAAACAGCCAAACTCCAATGGTGTATGTGAATGTCAGGCGAGCTACATTTGTCTTGTGAATGAGGTGAGAGTCTTTCTGAGGGTTTCGGTGGTATGTGTGCTAGTCAAATAAAACCTCTGGACATCCAGGGTGCATTAGCACAGGAAGGACGGGTGCAGGCAAAGCAGTCTGACCGCCACAGAATTTGGCTTCGCTTTACATTGGGCGCATCTGAATAATTACACAATATAATTGAGAACAGCAGGTTTAAGCAGATGTTGTTTAATATGGGGCATAGATTAACACTAATTAAAATCTCACTTTCTTTCCTTCCAATACTGAGTATGTGCCTACAGCCCTAATATATGTTTAAAAAGGTCAACCTGTAATAAATGTTCATCTGCATCCTATCAATCTGAAATATTTAACACTCTTTAATATTCCATCTTTAGCCATCCTAAACTGTGTCCACTGCTCTCAAACACCCCTGGCAAAGTATGGGTTTTGATGATATCAGCATAAGTCCTTATTCTTTGGTGCAAATACTGTACATTAAAGTAAATAGACATTATCACTGAAGACCAGCAATTATAATTGGGAGGAACCAGACTATGATGTGCGTAAAGAAGTGTCCAACCAGTGTGAATCATCTTTGGGCAATCCTTCAGGAGGCTTGGAGTAATATATCAAGTCAATGTTTGAATTAACTGATAGCTCGGATACCCATATTATGAGCTGTAATAGCTGCTAATGGTGGATATTTTGATTAATTGAAAATTTAAGCATAGATAGATAGATAGATAGATAGACATGGTCAAAAATATTGGCACCCTTGGTAAATATGAGCAAAGGCTACTGTGAAAATTAATTCTTTTGATCTTTTTTTTTAATCTAATCTTTCACTGGATAATAAGAATTTAAAATGAAGGTAAATATCATTATGAAATAAATGTTTTTCTCTAATACTCATTGGCCACAAGTAATGGCACCCTTTTATTTAATACTTTTTGAACCCTCCATTTGCCAGTTTAACAGCTCTACATTTTCTCTGACGAGGTTAGAGAACACCTGACAAGAGTGTTTGATTCATATCTATTTAGTATAGATCTAAGAGTAAAAACAAAATGACAAACCGACCCCCGATTGCCATTTGAGTTGAACCTCAATGTCTGGATGGTGGTTAAAATTACTAGTCATTCTTCTGTGCCATAAAACACACTGCTTTAAATATGGTTACGGTCAGCGTATGAAATCATCCTTCAAATCTGGCTTCATAGCTGGAGTATAAAAGTCAGGCAGCTATTGTCAAGAGCTTTCAGCACCAACCATAGCAATTCAGCTTCAATTTTCTCCCTATCATTTACAATTTCTTAAAAAAAAAATGCATTTCACCATGATGACAGGACATCATTTTCTGGTATTTTTATCTCCTAAATGCACAAGGAGCTTGAGCACAGTGAAGATGAGAGAAAATATTTAAGGCCTCCAAAACAAGGTACTTAAATGCATTTCTAAAGGAATTATAACTCTTTTAGCGTGTGCATTCTCAGGGAAAATGTATGCGCTCATATTCAGTTAGTGTATGATGTGTCATGTTTCTTCTAATTTTTGAATCACAGCTAGGAAAGAAATTAAATGTCTAGCAGGTAAGACATTGTTTGATCTTGATAATGAGTTCTCTAACCTTTGAGAGCAGACTAATTTTATTTTGTTATATATATATAGTATTATTTATTCTTCTTTTCAATCTTATGTTTTTGTTGTTGTTTTTTCAGTTTAATTTTAAAAGAATGTTGTATGCCTTTGGTTTTTGTTAAATGGGTTTTAGTTTTGTTATTTTGTTAACAATTAATTAATTTATTTTAAGCTTTAATCTTTTGTTTTAAAACAAACTATTAGCATTATTTTGTTAAAATATCATAAAAGCCTTAATTTATTTTTATTTCAGTTTTAGTTATTTTAGTTCTTCACTTTAACGTTATTTTCAGTGAATTGCTAAGGACATTAGATTTTCAAATGTATTATTATTTTATTTTAATATCTTCAGTTCAGACATTTTACACTGTCAAATGTATTATCATTATTGCATTATTTTAAAACCATCAATTTACAATAACACAGGTTTACAGATAACATGTTCATATTCATTTCATATATATATATAATTTATATATTAATTTATTATATAAATTTTACCTTTTATATCATTCTAGCTTTTTTCAGTTCAACTTTTATTTTATTGTAAAATTTCTCGATTTCATCTAATATTTTTTAATTTTTTTGGATAAACACTAACAACACAGTTTCTGGCCCACTGTGGGTCTGTGGGTTTAAAAGAAACATCTAAAGATCTAAGTGTAATCTCTCTGATAGAGATCTCTTTTTCTTTCCTATGTGTAGTGTTGAGACCACCGGCTCATCTGGAGCACAATCAATCATGCTGTCGTCTTTGGACAAACTTGTGGCCTGGGTGCTGACCGGCTTCTTGGCAATCCTCACCATCTTCTTTAACATGTACCTGCTTCTGATCAACCAGAGGAACTACCGGAAGAGCGCCAAGCACCGATTGAACCCGGCTGACTTCATCATCACGGCCATCTCCCTGGCCAGCATCTCCCTGCAGGTTCTCACGTACTTATGGCAGACGCTGGATGTGATCGACACGGTGTGCCGCATTAGCCTGGCGGGGGCCATTCTGCTGGTGCTCATCTTCAGCGTCAAGTTCATCATCTTCTGGAGCACGGCATTCTTGACCTTCTACTACGGTACTAAACTGGTGATGGAGCCCGTGCACTGCTACACGCGCATCCAGGAGGCCATCGTCAAGCATGTCCACACGGCCCTGGCGGTGATCGTGGTGAGCGGCTTTGCCAACTGTGTCCCGCTGCTGAGCGTGCTGACCTACTACAACGGCACCAGCAGCGGGCTGAGCGACTGCGGCTCCATCATGCCCACCGACACCACCGGACTCGCCTACGTCTTCTACTACGTGATCGTCTCCGACATTGTTCCGGGAATCGTGATGGTCAAATGCAGCATCTCTATCTCATACCACCTGGCCAAGCACCTGCTGGACATGAAAGCCAGCACCAACGGAGCCCACGGGCCCAAGCTCGGCACGCAGATGCGGGTCATCAAGATGACGCTTAGTTTGGTGGTGGTGTACGCGATCTTCCTGATCGTAGACATCTACACGCAGATGACGGTGGTGCTGATGAGGAAGAACACGATGGCCCTGACCATCCTCTTTGCCAGCATCTACACCGCGGTCAGCGCCTTCGTGCTGGTTTACGGGAAGAAAAGCTACTGGAAGGAGCTGATCGCATCCTATAACCTGTTTTTAGACGAGTACCCTTGTTTGAGCAGCTTGAAGGTGGAAGAGGTCAAAACAGAACCGCACGAGCACAGCCACGGGCACTGAGCTCCACAGAAATGATACAGTTGCTGTACAGCATCACTTGGATCTACAGAAAACGTGGTTTTAAATGTACAGTAGACAGACCAACAATTAGGTTTTAAAGGGATAGCTTGCCTAAAAATTTAAATGTGATGTGTTTATCTTCTTTCTTTTAACTCAATCTGCTGCAGTTCCACCTAACGTTCAAAAGTTGAGCGAAAACACACAGACGAAGCCAAACTGTCCTGAGCTCATTCACGACATCTGACATGTGACACATCAACATGCTCTAGCACATAGATATATACACATAGACGCAGATCCTTATATATCGGCCATATATATTCAGTTTTTTGCACAGACCGATCTTTTCGTGTCTTGACACCTCAACATATCGTCACAAGCCACAGGGTTTAATTTGGTTTCACCCGTGTATGTATTTGGTGCCCATTGACTTCCATTATATGACTGACAGACTGCAACTGTTTGAGTTAAAAGTCTTTGTTTGTGTTCTACTGAAGAAACAAAGTCACCTACATCTTGGATGCCCTGGGGGTCTGCAGATAAACAACAAACTTCCTTTTTGGGTGAAACTGGCAACTTGTCATCTTTAAAACACAGGTCCAGTTGCTTCGATATATCTGCTTCTAATGCATTAACATTCAGACACTTTAAACGCAGCACAAATGTTTACATACTTAAAATATACCTTTAATCATCTACTGTATCAATCATAAATATAAAGTATTTAAAAATATTTCAGCAAAAATAAAGAGTTTAGCGTGATAACACTATAAAAACGTAACTTTGAATCTTCCGATCTTCAAATGAAGTGCAGAAAAAGAACATTTTAAATGTACAGTAGACACGATAGCTGAAAACATCTAAATGTCATTGCATAGACTATAATACCAGAGCAAGTGGCACCTACACATTTTCTTAGAAGTTAAACTTTAACCCTGGTTCCCCAGACAAGGCTTAAGTCTAATCGATAATTTAAATCTGAGCTGTTTTAACTGAAAGAAACTTGCACTGACTCATCTTAATAATAAGCTATGACCTAAGTCCTGTCTTAAGCGAAGCCTTGTCTATTAAACCGAAGCTAAACGTGTTCATTTCATTCAAAATAAAGACCACATGCTTCAATATTTGTAATCAAATTTTGGGCATGGCACAAGTGTTTTAATACTTTTATATAAAATCTATGAAATAAATAAATAAATATATATATATATATATATATACGTTTGTGCGTATTATGTATGCATATCTGCATTTAATTCATGACCACTCTAAAAGCTAAAAGGGTCTTTAGAAAAAGTGATTATAAATACAGTAGACAACACATCTGATAATGTATGAATTATATTAAACAACTAAATATGAGAGCAAGTGGCAACTAGCTTTCTTTCAGATAAACATTGGTTGCTTTGATCTATTTATATGTTTAATGCATTAATATTCAAACAATTCAAATGTGCCAATGTTTAAATACTTTATCCCCAGGTTTCACAGACGAGGTTTAAGCCTAGTCCTAGAATAAAATGTAAGTCTGAGCTCTTTCAACTGAATGAAAATTGGACTGACTGATCTTTAATTCTGTCTCAAGATGCACAACTGTAATGATTTTTTTCAGGCATGTTCATAAAAATTACTTACCCTCAGTTTCACAGACGAGGCTTAAGCTAGTCCCAGACTAAATTGCATGTTTGAGCTGTCTCAGATGAAAATATCTTGCTCTGACATATCTTAAAACATGTCAGTGTCATTGTTTTGTGTCAAGATGCACACCTGTAATATTTTCTTATAAGGCATCTTTGTAAAAGTTGCTTGAATATCTTAATTGAACTAATGCCTAGTCCTGGCTTAATCTAAGCCCCGTTTGTGAAACCGGGCCACTATGACCTAATCCTGACTTAGTCTAAGCCCTGTCTGTGATACCCAACCTATAGCTTCTATCAATCATAAACAATGTATTTTTTTAAATCTTTGCATTTATTTCAACAAAAGTTTAGTTTAATACTGTAGCAAGCTGATAGACATAATAATATAAAAACTTAACTTTGGACCTTCTGATCTTCAAATGATCTGGAGAAAAACAATACAGTAGACACGACACAATTGAAAATGTCTGAATATCACTGAAACTAAACATCTCTGAGATATTAAACTTTAAAGTGCTCTTTTTTCAAATGCAAAGACAGATATTTTAAGCGTGGCACGAGTGTTTTGCACTGTGTGTGTAGCATTTGTTTCATCATAAAGAAAGAGTTTAGCTCGATGTCATTTATTTAGCCGTGTAGGAAAAAATATCACTGGATCTTAAAGTGGTCTGCAGGAAAAGTCAAGGCAACTATTTCTTATTGAAAATAAAGGCCACTTGCTTTTTAACTCATCAGATGCAGTGAAATTAAGTTATTGTTTGAAGTGCTTCAATATATTTAAACAAGTGGACTCTTTATTTTGCCATTTCTCTTAAAATGTCATTAGCTTTTCATCTAATAACGTTTTAAATTCCATAAATCTTTATGCATTCTATCAATCATAAATATACAAGTATTTCAGTATATATTTGCATTTATTTCTGATAGAGACCATTTTTCCAGACAGAATGCAATTTTACAATTTAAAGATAAAAGTGTGATTTGACAACTACTCTTTCATGTTAGACGTTACTGCACATTGTGTTATGAAAGTTTGCACAATCATTCTGCTCTACTAGTCCTTGAAGGTTCATGTTAACGCAACTTGTCAATGGTTGTCATGAATAAAGTATAAAACATTCGCTCCTTGCCTTTTGTGTAAAGAAACTCTTTTGTGTGCAGAAAGATGCTGCAACCTCTTTTGTGCAAGCGTACAGTACTGTATGTCTGTAGTTCATCAAACATGACTTTTTAATTTATTAAATAACACAAAACCCTTCGGTGAATGTTTGCATAAAGCAACGCAGTGGTTCTTACAGGATTTTGACAGACTCGTTCATGAGGCTCATTAAGCATAGAAACATTAATGAAAGACTTTTCATCAGCGTTTCTTCCCAGATCAGAGGGAGATCGGTGTCGTAAAAGAGTTACAAATCCGTGCCGAGTATTAAATGTTTTCTGTTCAGGTCAGTTTCCCTTTCCTCATTCGTAAAGGAATTCTTTTTCAAGTGGACTTAAAATGCAAAAACATCAGTGGTTATATAAAGTGGACAATTTAAATGCCTGAATGTCACTGCATTAAACAACAAAATAACAAAGCAAGGAGTAATCAACATTTCTATGAAATGTTTTGCTTTAAAAGTGTTATTATTCCTTCAAATAAAGGCCATTTTTATTTATTAGTTGTTTTTTTATGTAATGCACTGGCGTTCCGATTTGTAAGTGTGGCTCAACTATTCTTTTAAATATACTATTATAAGATTGCTACAAATTAATATTCTGTTACTGTGTTAAGTACTGATTTGAATACATATTTTTCACATTTTAATTTATTCCTTTGATCAAAGCTGAATTTTCAGCATCATTCCTCCAATCTTCAGTGTCACGTGATCCTTCAGAAATCATTCCTACATCTGCTTCTAAAGAAACATTTCTGTTACTATCTGTGTTAGTTCTGTATTTTCTTTTATGAATAGAAAACTCAAAAGAATATTTGTTTTACATGGAAATCCTTTGAGACATTATACATGTTTTTTACAGTCGCTTTGATAAATTCAATGCATCGTTGCTAAATAATAGTAATTTCTATTAATATAAAAAATTTAAATAAATAAAAATAAAAAAAACAACTATGTACTGACCTCAAATTTTTTGACCGGTACAGTAAAATATAAAAACAGAAATGAGGAGCCAGCAGACGTAGAAAACCCTTCCTGATGCAGAGAGAAATGAGAGGAAAGATCAAAAGAAACTCAAGGACATCAGAAAACACAGCCTGGAAATCAAACAACAATCACAAGCCTATAAGAATCTGTCTATAGATGCGATGTCTTACAGAAATAATAATAAGAATAACATATTTCTTAAGAATTAACAAGTTGCTTAGTAATTGAGGTGTTTTTTGTGTTGTTTTTTGTATAATTTTTTGAAGACACTAGTGTAAAGTCAGCTTGACAGATACATAAAAATATATTTTTTATTATTTTTAAACAATTTGTCGATGTTTTTTTACACTGTCATAAACATCATTTTGTTTTATTGACCACAATTTTATAGAAAATAATTAAATCAGGGGAAACACTCGCAAAAACACTTAACAGAAGCAAATCATACAACAGCCAATGGAAAGAGTTCTTTCTATTTTTTTGAAGAAAAACCAACAAAAAAATGAAATCTCAGCGCTTATTAACAAAGATATAAAAATAGTTGTTTTATTATCTATTTTTCTCAGTCTCAAATGAAGAGCAGAGGGTCTCAGTGTTCTGAAGGTAAGTTAAAAGCGGTGTTGCCATGGAGATATCCATCAGTGGCATGTAAGATTAAAGGCTATTTAGCAGTCAATCATTTTACAGGCATGTACAGAGACAATGGCGTTCATGCACCACGTAAAAACCACTTTCCAGCAGGAGACCTGAGGAGAAGAGGACAGCGCATATGCTACACATTATGCTCCCTTCAGGTCTGGTATCAAACAAAAACAACAACAGCAAATCATATTGCCAGCATCCAAAATTCTGACGTAAAGAAAACAGAAATCTGGCTGTAAAAGCCATTTCCAGCAGTGCACGCCAGGCTAGAGGATGCTTGACTTTGTGTGTCACATATCGTTCAGCGCAACACAGTGAAGTATCCATTTCCAAAAAAAAAGCAACACCTTCACAGGCGAGATTATTCAGTCTGTAATCTCCAGCCTGAGGGACGGTAGAGAGCTTTGATCTGCTGCTGCGTCGACTTCATTTCTGCCGCTCAGAGAGAACAGATGTCAAGAGTATAATGTCATCCCGGGGCATCGTAAACCTGGGAGATGACCACTTATTACCCGATGACTCAAGAAGAACATAACAATTTAAATAAGATCACTGTGGCAAGTTACTCTTCAGTCTAGCACAAACACACAATAGATTTGACAGAAGTATTTGGCACTAGGTTTAATCCCCGTTTTGGCCTTTACTAGTTCATTGGCGTGCCTCATGAACATACAAAAGAAAAATATGAGGTCATAAAAGAGGTGTATGAACAATAGAAAAGTAATTAAAAACAATTTTAGATATATTTCATAAATTAGATCGATCTAAGTACACTATAAACGCCAAAACAAAACTAGATGTGATGATTATTGCATGTGGTTTCTTGTATAAATCATCAATCAAGTGCTTACGACAAATATATGTTCCTTAGAATTTCAAATATAACAACCCAGTCTCATATAAAAACGTACTCTGACTACGTTGGTCCAAAGTGCAAAACGTAGAGGGGTTACAATAACGGCCCTTAAATTGTATGACTGT
>JAUMHR010000055.1:2075028-2092571 GCA_032361145.1 Enteromius fasciolatus
AATAATAATAATAATAATATGATAATAATAATAAAGTCTCAAGTAATAAAATAAAAAAATATTAATCTTTATATTACTAAAATTATTAATATTAATATAAGTAACTATACTTATATATAATACTACCAATACAAATCAATACAATAATACCAATACAATATTAATAATAATAAAAATAATAATAAAGTATTATTATTATTAAATGCCTAAAAAATAAAAAAAAATCTATAGTAATATTATTAAACAAAATCTATATTTTAAGCATTTTTATTTTATAATTGTTATAATTATTGAGTATTTTATAGCAATTAATACATTTTATTTATATTTCTTTTTTTCACAAATGTTGTGGCAGTTTGTTTGTTTTTCGAGTGTTGAGGATCTGATCAAATATTTAACTTCAATCAAATATTTAATTTTTTTGTTTGTGATACTTCACGTGGCTTGTTAGGACAAAATAATTGCACGGAAGTTAAATGAAGGCTTACAAGGAAATTCATTTGAATGAGTTTCCTAATCTATCTAGGTTTTCCATTACTGGACAAAATCCTCATTAGTATAGTTTGGCTGTTGATGAAATGTCTAAAGAGTGAGTTAAATTATCAACACTTGCCAAAGCATTGAAAACTAGTGTATCGTAGGTTTCCTCCTCCGAGGTCTCCATCATGATATTAAAGAGAGCGTCCAGTGTGTCCTGCAGGAACTGGAAGAACACACAACAAAAAAACTTTAGATCATAAAGCAACATTTTACAGAAGAACAAGTGGTGTTTTCTCACCACCTTACTTTAATAATCTCCCCTCCTTCCACTTTCATCAGTTTCTGAAGAATTTCCTCAAGTCTCTCAGTGTTTGATCTCCAGTTGAGAAGCCCCAGAAGGTCAACTGAGTCAGAGGAAATTAAAAAAGTTATAGAAAGCCAACTACCGCAAGAACTTTTCTGTTACATACAGCTTCTAAAGTTACAGTTTAGACCAAAATGAAACTTATTAATTATCGACTCTCATCTCTTCTGTTGTTTCAAACCATACAGTTTTTTTCCTCATGTTTTCAGAAACCATGCTCCTAGGTAATGTGTGTAAAAACAATATCAAGTTCAATATGCAAAGACATCAGTAAATGTCAGGTTTGCAAAGACATGAGGGTAAATAACAGAATAGTCATTTTTTGGGTAAAATAAATAAATAAATAAATAAATAAATAAATAAAGGAAATGACTCTTACCGTTCTGTGTAAGCTTTGTAGAGCAGGTGAGGGTGGTGATCTGGAAGCTGTCTTTGGTGATGGGAATGATGCCACCATGATGGAAGGATTTCCCCGTCTGTCTCTCTTTCTCTTCCACTTCAGCGTACGAGCCAGGCAGGGTCAAATACGTCTTGGCGTCGTCAGCTTTCTTCACATCCACCTGGAAAAACAGAAGAGGAATTTGTAGTGGCACTGAATGTTGAAGACATCTCTGTGTGGGGTGGAAGAGACAGGCTCACAAGAACAGATACTGCTGGTTTAAAGGGAAGTTCAGAAATGTTTCAAGAGATCTAAAGGTTACATGATTTTAGCAAACAAAAAGCTTGAAAGAAATCAATCATTTTATTTAGCAAGGACGCATTAAATGAATAGAAAAGAGATTAGAAAATACATTTTTAATTAATCTTTAATTATTGAAAAATAAATAATTATTTGACATTTCAAATGAATGTTGCTTTAGCAGAATTGCAAAGCTTCATTTTTTATTATTTGAGCTGTAAATTATACTGAGCTGTAGTTATATCTTGCTATTTTTACATTAGAAGTATTAAGTTTACATGCCAACAACTATGTAAAACTGAATATAAAACTGAAAATATGTTAAAGTGTACATTTATTTCACCCTAAATTCATGATAACATCCATAATGTTTACATTCTCTGGCTATAATTCACTCACTGAAAGGAAAATAGGCTCATTTTCCAACTCCCCTAGAGTTAAATAGTCGAGTTTTACTGATCTCTGGGTATGGCGGTTGCACGTTGATTAGACCGTTAGTATCTCACTCAAAAATGATCAAAGAGTTTTGATTTCTATTTAAATCTTGACTTTTCAGTAGTTACATCATGTACTAAAACAGACAGAAAAGCTGAAACAGAACTGCGCTCTAAAATTGCGCTAGCTACTGTGACACGGAGGAGACAAATTGTAGAATAAAGGCATTATTTTTGTTTTCTTTGCATACATAAAATAGTCTTGTAGCTTCATAATGTTACAGTTGTACCACTGATGGCAGATGGAGCATTCAGACGATGTCTTTCATGCTTTTATAGACCTCGACAGTGTTCATTAAGTGGCAGTCAATGGGACAGTCTACCGTATCTTAAATTGTGTTCAGAATATAAACAAAGGTTTTACAAGTTTGGAAAGACATGCGGTTGAGCGATTAATAGGGCTGGGTGATGTATAATTGCTTTTTTTTTTAATCGATATCTCAATATCTTCAACATTTAAGATATTTAATAGATATCTCTTATCTCTATATTTGCTTTTTTCTACAAATCAATAAAATCTGGACCCATACATGGCTTATTTTACATCATCTAGTGTACTGATTTATTATAGGCTTTAAATATATATGTACTCTCTCTGTCTATATTATGAAAACTGGTAAAACAAATGAAAAACACTGTAACAGTGAATTTCTAATAGTAATTCCAAATTGCAATATCCTTTGTTTCTCTATAACAGCAGTTGAGTAAGTGCATTTACAATCGCAAACAATACAGTCGAGAGCTCATGACAGAACACAGATCGGCTGAGTGACACTTTCATTTTGATCACTAAACTTCAGTTTGCTTGCTGGTATTTTCAGATCATTGAAGGCGGCACTTCTGCAGTGATGAGCGAGCATGTGCACATGGTTGCCAGATTACTTCAAATAAATAAAATAACGGGCAGAAAAAGTATCCTTATAACAGTGAAGCACTGATTCGGGGATCTGAACATATCTGGCAACCCCACTCATGAACGCTTGTGTAGGAGAGGTCTGTAGAGCAATTCGCAATGACATTCTGTCTCCTTTTTTGATGAAAATACAGATTGTTTTTTTTGTGGCATTGGATTTTCGGCACATTCATTTGGAAAATTGTGCTTGAATTTATGATATTTTCACATTTTGTCGTCAAAATTATTGTAATATTACTGCTAATATCACCCAGCCCTAGTGATTAATGACTAAATTAGCATTTTGGGGTGGAATAATCCTTTAAATAATCAATACTATGCCACAAATTCTGTCGACTGAGCTCAATTTGCACTGAACAAAGAACATTCCTTAAAGATGCCCACCTTGTAGACAATGAGTTCGTGTTTTCCGTCTGGAAGCGTGGTGCCATCCGACTTCATCAGGCGAACGAAAGCCATGCCAAAAGGCTTTTCAGACTTATCTCTAGCTACAGAAACACAAGCACACAGATATTCAACTTGAAAACAAGCCTGAATATACAATGGCGCAGAGGATCTCAACCTGGGGTCAGCAAAAATGCTAATGGAGTCAAGTGAGATCTGTATGAACTCCAGCTTATATATTCTTTATTTGCAAAAAAGAAAAAAGAAACTCAAGCATAATTTGTCGCCCTATGTTGGACCCACAAACAAAATATGCAGGTTTTTGTGTGCATAAAATACAAAGTGAAATACACACTACAAACGTGACCCGCATGCGAAGGTTAAGAACCCCTGCAGAAATACTTTAAGGAAACACAAAAGAGGACAGATATTATACTCCAGTGTCTATGCTACTTAAAAGGTTTGTTCACCCAAAAATGAAAATTCTATCATTAATCACTCATTCTCTTGTCGTTCCAAACCCATAAGACCCTTTTTCATCTTCAAAACATAAATGAAGATATTTTTGATGATACCAGAAAGCCATCTGACCCTACATCAATGATCCCAGATCCAGAAACTTAAAAACAACATTAAAAAAGTCCATGTGACACCAGTGGATCAACTACAGCTGAGCGATGCTAGGAGGAAACTCAGCATTACTGCATAAGGTTTTTTTCTAGCCACTGATAGACTGTTTTACCAATGTTTTTGCTGGGTTTCTGGATCATTTCAGTTGTGCTGCTGTCTATGGAGGGACAGATGGTATCATCAAAAATATCTTCATTTGTGTTCCGGGTTTGGAACAACAACATTTTCATTTTTGGGTAAACTAACCATTTAAGTGCCATCTGCTATGATGTTCTGCAAACATCTTTATGAGACTCACAATCTTGAGAAGATCTGTGTCTAAAGGTGAGTCTCAGATGACATCGACATACATCCTCAATGGGAATGGCCACCTGATAGACAGAAGAGAATGAGTTAAAATAAACCCTGGTGTACTGTAGCTCTTGAGTCTCTTTCACATCGAGGGCATCAATGCACCTCTTAGCACAAGCATCAGGACCTTGACATGAAAAACACGGCCAGAAAGTGGTTTTCGTGCTAGGCAGCATAAAAGCAGGAGGTGTACACAGAGAAAATAGCACAACCAATGGAACATCTTTGAGCTTAAAACAAGACAACATGCTGGTGATTACTTTAACGGATCACAGAAAGAAAAAAAGAGAGCATACCCTCTTATAACACCAAACTGCATCATATTTGCTGAATGAAATCCAGTACTTGTTATTTTACTAATTTCAGGGTGCAGATTCTAAAAAAAATTGTGACGGGTTTGATCTAATACATCACACTTTCTCTCGAAATATGAATTTTGTCAAATTAAGCCTATGTCATACACTGGAATGCCACAATCGCATGAACATGTATACAGCATTTAGAAGGAGCTACAGCTTATAAACATTTAAATATGGATTTTTCTCACATAAGTGCATAACTTTGCTCAATGAGTAAATCTGTGTGGAGTACTTTTTATGATGGATGGACTTTTTTGGGCTTAAAAATCTTTACTCCTATTCACTGGCATTATAAAGCTTTTTTGAAAGTAAGTCAACTGTATTTGTCTCACCTAGGATGGCTTGAGGATGTATGCATGTATATTTTTGAACTTACTGTACTTTGAGTAATAGGTTACAGCACTTGACCTGCAAGCTACAGTAATACAGGGCTGCACTGATTGACACTTTGCATTAGACAAGGCTGGCGTGATTCATATGAAAGAGACTTTAGCTTCAAAGATCAAAAACCTAAACCCAGATGTCCTTGCTTTTGTTTTTGTCCTGTGTCTGTACCTTAACCGTCTCATTCCAGCAGGGCTGCTTGACTTGATAGTAGATGACAGACTTGTATTCAGTGATCCCTTCATAACCAGCTCCAGAAAATATGGCTTTCTGAATAGAAAACGAGAACGTGAAAAAAAAAGTTTCTCTTTTCTTGTACAGTAAGGGGTTTGCAGTAGTAAAAGTTCAATGTTAACAAGACCACAAGTTGGCGGTACACAGCTTGAGTTAAAGGAAACCGTGTTGCATATAAAACAACTGAAAGACTGAAAGACAAGCTCGAATCTCTTAAAAGAAAGGGAGATCTTTTTAGGAAAGCATTTTTGGAACGAGTTCCCTTTGTTCTTCCATGTTCGCGAGTGTAAACAGGACACGCTTATATGTGCATTATATCTCGAAATGGAATTTGGCAAAAACAGCGCTGTAAAAAGCTTTCTGTGCCTCGTGTTTGGACATTTAAAGACAGCAGCCGTTTCATAAAGGAGAAAGATCTGCAAGCTGCTTTCATGCCAGCAACAGTTCTGCTGTCAAAACACAGAGACAAAGGGGGTGGATCAGCACCGCATGCTAAATAGCTAAAGTGAAAACTGTTAGTCAACATAAACGAGAAGAAGGGAGGACAATGGAAAAAGAGAGTGTTTTATTCATATTAAAATGACCTTAGTGGTATTTCTTAAAAAGGGAAATACCAAGTCATTTGGTATGCTTGCAAATTACTGACGCAAAAGATATGTAACTGAAGCGTTTATACTACATTTATTTTAAATCAGGACGAGAAAGCACGCTTTATTAAGAAATCATGTGGGAAACTGCACTCAGATATTAATGTTAGTTAATATTTGATGTTACGGGGTTTCTGTACCTCCATGGGATTTCCTTCTTCATCCAGCACGCTCATTATAACTTCTACATTTTTGGGTGTTTTCTTCTTGCCACGATCAAATTCTCCTTGCAGCAGCGTAACATATATATCATTCCTTACATAACCTGTAGAGACATGATCGTTGCGTTAACTTGATATAGATATAAGATATATCTTCTTTAACTGACTAGAAGACTGACTAGTAATGGTCATTAGAGGGACAGGATGAAAAGACAACTGCAAACAGATTCACTAAAGAGGGTGGTTAGGGGTCAGAAAAACTTTGATAGCACCGCTATTAAGACGAAAGTGTTACTAATTGAAAAGTGTGCAGACCCACCTGGCAGGATAATTTCAGGAAAGCCCATTTTCCTGACTATAGCTGTTGTGCGATCCACAAAATGAGGGTAATCTTTTTGAACCTGAAACACATCTCCAGGAAGCAGCTTCAGGGTCACAAACAAACCTGAGAACAAAAACATGCCGTTATAAGGTCAGACGGGTCTCGTCAGTCCACAAACTCCAGCCCTGAGGGAACAGAACCTCTCAACACAAAGTAAATCCCTTCCAAATCAATCACTAAAATATGAAACTGAAAAATATAAAAGAAATGACAAATAAAAATTAAAAGCACACAAAAAGTGGAAAAGAAAGACATTGAATGCATTTAGTTTCAACTCGATATACAAAAAAAATTATACTAACTAAATTAAATTATAAACAAAAACAAATTTTGTCTGAATATAGCATTCTCACTTTAAAGGACTTTTTTAAATAGTGGCTAAGCAATACAGATATATATATATATATATATATATAAGTGCTGTAAAAAATAATTTAAAAGTTATTAAATTAGTTATTACTAATTTTATTAAAATTTTGCACTAATGTTCATGCAAAAATGCATTTCCATGGCTGATTTAGCAATGAGGTTTTTTAGGATTTTCTAGGAATATTACATGAATTAAATATTGAAGTTGACCCAAAATTTATTTCATACACTCTTTAACTGGTCAGGTTGGTACAATAATAATCCCTATTGACAGCTATAGTAATCTTACCAATTCAATACAGAGTGAAAGTGGCAATTAAAAAAAAAAACTGAATTAAAAACAGAATGATTTACAGCTGAAACCTCCAGGAGGATGTGCATCTTCACATCTCATTTTGTCTCTATGCAAATCAGTTTATATCAAAGTGATCCTGTTTTCATTCTCTCAAATTTCCCAAATTTCGACTTTCAAGCAACAACTGAGAACCATCCACAAGGTCACTTTTCTTCCCAGAGACCAAAAAAAAAACAAGAGCAAAGATTAATTTTTTGCCCTATTGGTCTGGATTTACCCTGTCCTTTGTGGTTGACCTCACGCGTTGCGATGACCTTGTTGAAGACGGCAACGAGTGGCTCGTTCTCGCCAATGACACGAGACGGGATGAGAGGAGACATGATTAGCTGTCTCTGACGGATGTACGTTTCCATGGCAATCCTAGAAAAAGTTATTCCAAGAGGAGAAGGACAAAATGAAAGAAAAAAAGCTATAAAACACAGCCTGGGGTAACAGTGTATGATGGACTCTGCCAAAAATAAGCAATAATGCATGAAAAGAACAAAAAAATATGGAAACAGAAACTACAATCATGCAAATAAGGGATGTTGTAATCTCATAAAGGACACACTCACTGTTGAAACGGGATGAAATACTGCTTATCATCATCATCAATTTTCCCATGGGCAATATCTGTGATATCCATGACTGCAGACACAAAGAAACATGAGGCTAGTGCTGATCCGAACTACAGATACACTACATTTAATTACTATATTCAATACTGTTTGCATTCCCTTAGAGGGAGCGCCAATAACGCACACATTTTCTAAGTATTTGTTTTCGAATGTATTTAGAGGCGAGACCTGTGGTACAAATTGTTCGTTTTGTCTTCCTACAATTCTTAGAATGTGTTTCAGTGTTGATAAGAGATTCATTTGAAGTCTATAGGAACCTCAGTGTCAGCTTTTGATTTGGAAGCCGGTAAACTAAGTCAAAGTGCAAATAACAATGTTTCGGGAGGAAGCGCTGGATGATTAACAGCATGCCAAATTTGCTTTGTATGATTATTAAGGAAGCGCAAACTCGTGAAATGAGGAACTAACATCATAACGTAACATTATTAAATCTAAGAAAAACAGCATATTTACCGTGAAAATGCTGGCTAACAATTTGTTCAGAATTAATAGAACACCAACCCTAAACTGAAAATTTGCTTTACATTAACTGACCTTCGGGCCTTCATATATATATATAGATGAGTTGGAGAAATGTAGCATTGCATCATTTGCTCACTAATGGATCCTCTGAAGTGAATGGGTGCCGTGAGAATTATAGTCCAAACAGCTGATAAAAACATCACAATAATCTACAAGCAGTCCACATGACTATTTAATCAAGTGAAAACATGAATGTTTATAAGAGACCATTCCATCACTATGACCATCACTATTTTATTTCACGTCAGGCTGCTACTTTCTGAGTAAAAGTATCCATGATATTGCCTTCTCCAATGAAAAAGCTGCCTCAGAAGACAAATGTTCATAGATCAAGCACTGTTTGCAAATAAAAACAGTACACAACATTTCAGAGGGTTTTAATGTGAGAGGACTGGGGATGGACTTTTTCACTAGAGGGAGTTATTATTGATCATAGGTTATCCACTATTTTAGCCAGAAGTGATTGTTTAAAGCTAAAATTCACTAATGAAGATCTATTGGAGAGAAAGTGAGAAATTTCTCCAAATCTGTTCTGATAAAGACAAACTCATCTACATTTTGGATGGCCTGAGCAAATCTTCAGCAAATGTTTATATTTAGGTCAACTATTCCTAAAGTGCACTTATCCCAGTGAACGCAAGTCCTCTAGCACTTACAACCATGAACAATGGACAGACACACTCACAACGAGGAAAATCAGGTGTTGTCTGTGCTATTGTTTAAGACAGTCACAGGCTGAACATGATGCAACATGCTTAGGGTAAAAATGGCTTTTTTCATGAAAAAAAAAACGCAATGCAGGCGTTCAACCTGACGTTATTGCATAAAGTGACTCAGCAGCAAAAAATGGTCAAAACACTTGACACAACATCCTTGTAAAACAAAAAGAAACTGTTCCAGCAAATGCAGATGTCTGTTTTGATACAGACATCTATTGCCAATGTCATCATTTCATATGACATTTTGGAGTTCAACCAAAAAGGAAAGAAACAATAGTAACATTTAGTCTTTCATCTATTCGTAAGACTGAAAACTGAAAAATTAAAACAGGAGAAAGAAAACAGAACAGAACACCGTAAGATATAAAAACACTATGTGCACCTGATAGGGAAAACCTTTTTAACGTCAGGTAGTGCTGAAAGTGACAAAAAGTGCTGTTATCAAAATACTAAAGCAGCAGCATGGTGTGATTCTCTTTATGCAATTAAACCTTTGTGTGCACACACACACACACACACACGTCACTTGTAGGATTAAAATCTATTACCACACAAAATGAAGTTGACTCATCCTTCAAGATCGAGAAAACAGATGAAAAACGCCCTTCGAGTAACGCAGCCAAGACAGCTGAACAGCTTAAAAGCAGAAACGTCTGTGGTGTTGCTCTTAAAGCACTTACATGCATTCGTCAGTACAACAAAATGTGTGTTATTTGAGCTGTAAAGCTGTCTGAATTGTTATTTTGTGGTGGAAGAGCTTGCGGAAAATATACATTCAGTCCATAAAAGTTTGTTCATCAGAACAAATGTGGGGAAATGTAGCATGAATAGGTGCTGTCAGAAAGAGAGTCCAAACAGCTGATAAAACCATTACAATAATCCACACCACTCCAGTCCAGCAATTAACGTCTTATGAAGTGAAAACTCATGTTTGTCTTAAACTATTCCATCATTAAGAGTTTTTAACGTAGATTCAGGCTAAAACATGAAGCATGAAAAACTGATTAAATCTCTGACGACCTGCAGAGTAACCTTTCATCAAGGCTAAAAAAAGAGCAGACAAGAGTTAAACTAGTGTTTTTAATTGGAGTAAATATTTTTACGCACGTTTTGTGTGCATTTTAACAATCAGTGTACATTTACGTTCACTGTTTCTATTGAATTCGATCATCCTAAAACTAAATGCATTTCTAGTTCCTGTGGTGAGAGCACACCAGAAGTAGGTGCATTTTCACCAGTAGTTCTAGGAACTATTAAAATGTCCCTTTTGTGCAAAAGCCCCTTCTTCATACTGCTTTATTCAGTGCAAACATTTGAAGAGGAGATAAATATTCACCCAGCACTGTTTGCAAACAAAAAACATCCAAAACGGTCCTAAACAAACACAGATTTGGATGTGAGAGGACAACAGGGGATACATTTAAGTTTCACTGGAGGAAGCATTTTTATGGATTATGGACTCATATTCATTCATATTTCAGCCAGAAAAAAAAGGTTTGAAGTTGACGTCCTTAAATGATGGACTTGTTTCCTGCAGAGTTTCACTTCAGAAAATCTTAACTGATGGACCGGAGTGGTGTGGATTACTTGTGAATCACTGTGATGTTTTTATCAGCTGTTTGGACTCTCATTCTGACGGCACCCATTCACTGCAGAGGATCCATTGGTGAAGTGATTTCTCAGAATCTGTTCAGACGAAAAATAATCTTAAATGGAGTAAATATTCAGCTATTTTTATTACAAGTGAACTTTTTCTTTAACTAGAACTACCTGTCAAACTGATGCCAAACAGAGTGCCTGCTTGAAAACTCTAAGCTAGTGGCACAAATTGACTTGACCTTTATGGTTGGTTGATTTGTGTTTCTAAACAAATGACAAATATGAAGTGTGAAACGAGGAGAGCAACTAACAAATCTCTGGACCTTCTACAAATATACCATCTAATAATTATTAATAGGAATCTGTGTGTAAGCCCAGAACCTGCTACTCCAAAGGGTCTCCTCAGTCCTCCTGTGTGTTTCTTTCCCTCCTTCAGCTCCATGCAGCCCACACGAATGATCTGACACACCAGGAAGAGACGCTGTCTGATGAGGTCACTGCTGCTCAGATCCTAAACACCGAGACGGCACAGAAAAAGAACAGCACGAAGGACTTAAAATGGTTTCATTAGCACAAAGAATAATATCCAGTGCTTCCCATTTTTAGATCTGCCATTCAAACGTTTGGGGCCAAAACCTTTTTAAATACTTTTATTCAGTAAGGACATTTGAAATTGACCAAAAGTGAAATAAAGGCATTTATAATGTTGTAAAATATTTTTATTTCGAATAAAAGCTGTTCTTTTGATCTTTCTATTCATCAAAGAATTCAGAAAAAAGCATATTAAATGATTTTGGATGAGGGTCATGTGACACTGAAAATTCAGCTTTGTATCACATCAATAAATTCCATTTTTTTAAATATTCAAATAGAAACTAGTATTTTTTAATTTTATTATTATTTCACAATTTCTTTTCATTTAACAAAATGCAGCCTTGCTGTGCATAAGACGTTCTTCAGAAGTCTTACTGACTCCAAATTGTTGAACAGTGGTATAAAGGACTCTAAAACCTAAGAAAGAGTATTCTTTTGATCTTTGTTACCGTGAAGAGTGCAGGAAGGTTGTTGAGTTTTTCGATCTCTTTCGGCATGCCTGTGCTGTCCCACCGCACCAGGAAGTTTTCACTTATAGGACAAGACAAAATGTGTCACAAAAACTACTTTTTCTCCACTGAAGCCGACACAAGCTCACTATATACTCGCTGTGATGCACTGCTCAAAAAAATAAAGGGAACACTTAAACAACACAATGTACAAGTCAATCACACTTCTGTGAAATCAAACTGCCCACTTAGATGAAAGCAGGTGCACGCTGAGCACATGTGACAGACGTGACAGAGTCTGGAGACGCCGTGGAGAACGTTCTGCTGCCTGCTTTCATCTGTGAAGAGCACAGGACGCCAGTGGTGAATTTTCCAGTCTTGGTGTTCTCTGGCAAATGCCAAACGTCCTGCACTGTGTTGGGGTGTAAGCACAACCCCCACCTGTGGACGTAGGGCCCTCATATCACCCTCATGGAGTCTGTTTCTAACCGTTTGAGCAGACACATGAACATTTGTGGCCTGCTGGAGGTCATTTTGCTAAGCTCTAGTAGTGCTCCTCCTTGCACAAAGACAGAGGTAGCGGTCCTACAGTTGGGTTGGTAGCGGCTCCATGTTCTCGACACTATGCTGACAGACACAGCAAACCTTCTTGTCACAGCTTGCATTGTTGTGCCATCCTGGATGAGCTGCACTACCTGAGCCACTTGTGCGGGTTGTAGACTCCGTCTCATGCTACCACTAGAGTGAAAGCACCGCCAGCATTCAGAAGTGACCAAAACATCAGCCAGAAAGCACAGGAACTGAGAAGTGGTCTGTGGTCACCACCTGCAGAAGCACTCCTTTATTGGGGGTGTCTAACTAATTGCCTATAATTTCCACCTGTTGTCTATTCCATTCACACAGCAGCATGAGAAACTGACTGTGAATCAGTGTTGCTTCCTAAGTGGGTGGATTGATTTCACAGAAGTGTGCTGACTTGGAGTTACATTGTGTTGTGTTCCCTTTATTTTTTTGAGTGTAGTGTATATACTGGTGCACTTCAGCTTTCAAAGAAACACGCATTCACATATCAGGAACGCATATGTAGAGGGCATTCTATACATTTCTTAAAAAAATAAAAACTATTTAGAGAAGAAATGATATTTAAAGAAAGAGACTGAATTACCTAATAAATTCAGATTTGTCAGGATCGTACAATGACATGAAGAGTTCAGCGTCCTCGCCGATGTTGCATACAAAGTTTCTGAGATTTATTAGAAGGCTGTATGTGTGCACGCCGCTGAAGAGGGTCTGACGCCGCTTCTCCAGGTTCTGAAGCCGCGTCGAAAAAGTAAGGAAACATTCATTCATTTGAGACATTAGTGTTCAGCTTCAACAGTGCTAAAACAGCACAGCATGGCCCTAACAATGCCAAGGTCATGGGTCGATTTGCAAAGAATTCTAAATGCAATGAAAGCTGCTTTGAAAAAACAAAAAGGCCTACAAATGTATATTCGAATACTATTTTTTAACCTTCAAATGCACTTGAGAGAAAAGTCAATGAGCGTAATGTTAAATTATGGTGGAAAATGAATGTGTTATGGGAAAAATATACACTTTATATAAAAATTAATAAGTATTTTAAAAGGAACTTTTGATCAAATGTAAAAATGTAAATATTTATAAAGCAAGGTTTTCACACCACACCAGTATCCAATCTTTCCTTTTTTACTTTAAGTTTATTCATAATACTTTAAAAAAACATTATCTATTTAAATTTTTTGCAGCTTCTCTAAATGCAACGTGGCATAAAGAATATATTAGAATGTTTATTTAAAAAAAAATGTATATCAGTATTTTGAGACAATGTTTGTAATACATGTGTTTATTTCCATTTATTATGGACTATAGTAGTTGTGTGCAATAAAAGGTTAATATGTAAAAAATTTCTTCAAAAAATATATATGCGCACACACACACATATATAGTTTGATAATTAGATATAGTTTGCATATTTACTCATTTTAAAACAGAACAGCCGAATAAGCAACTATTATATGATTTTTTGCACCACTTTGGCTCAGTTAGCAATTTTTATTTTTACACTGCAATTCGAACAAGCCAACTATTTTAATTACTCAAAGCCAATTTGGCAATATAGTCATGTGCTAATTCTGTACCTGAGCTTCAACGTGCAATAACAAAAAAAAACTTGTACTAGCATATATATTTTGATATCGCACAGAGCAAAAACAAGTGTATTACCTTCTCCTCCTGTATCCTCTCATCAATACTGTGTGATGCTGACTCATGAGCCCTAAACAGACTGACCGTGCTGGTGCGCTCAGGGTCTAATGTGTTTCCTGCTTCATCGCGCACCACTAAATCAAGCCCCAGAATCCTATGCAACAGACACAGACACAATCTACAACACAAGAATACTAACACATCCCTAACATATTATTATAATCAACTGCATACTGTTTTAACGCATTCCAGCAACTTAAATCTCATGCTTCATGGTATCAGTAAATCACATATTCAGACATTTGCGCCCCCTCAAATGAAAAGTTACTCAAATATCAGTTTGGTGAATCAACATGAGGAAGTACGGGAAGCCAAACCGCACCTGTTCCCATAATCGATTTTGGCTGTGACTTTCTTCTTGAGCTCCACAAGGTCATCGTTGGGAAGCGTGCCGGACACAATCTGCGAGCGGTACTCAATCAGGCTGTAGGCCATCTGCTGAACGTTCCGGAACAGCGTGGTCTTTTTGCTCTGGTGTGCAGACGAACAGGTGATTAAAACGATATCATGGCTTACAAAACACCACGGATGGGATTTGCCTTTGTTGAACAAACACATCGTGGGAAGCTCTGTGTTGAGCTGAACTCAAACAAACCGCAAAAAGGCGACACAGGTGGGTTCACATACCACATAAAGCTTGTGCCATATTTGTGTCCATTCTCGTAACGTAGTGCCCAGCTCCTGGACCAAGGGCAAATCTGTAGGTACGACAGTCTCTTGTTTCCTATACGTCGACAAAAGAGTAGAATCTAATCAGGTTCTCAAAAATAAAAATGTCATTCGCAGCTCCTTAATCCTCAGAGACCCTAACACTGACAGGCCTATTTGTCTTTAGGATAATATAGCTAGAATAACATTGCATTTGCAAAAATTGCATTGGGGGTTAATTTGCAAAATTGTAGCACTGGGCATTTAGAAGTATAATGACATCAAGTATTTTTGGATACCCAATGTGAAAGTCTCAAATTCACAACATAATTCAGCATAACATGCAATATATTTTCAACCAAATAATATATTTGTATATAGATGGTCACAGAAAGCTCAGATGCTTCACTATTTGATATTATATATATATACACACACACACATACATTTAATACCAATTAAATGTATATATGAAAAGAAAAAATAGTGCATATATCTCAAAAATAAAAAAACAGCTTTTTAAATAGCTGAGAAAAAAAAAGGTAATTAATTGGTTAACATTAGTTAAAGTACCGCAGGTTTCACAGACAAGGATTAAGCCTAGTCCTAGACTAAAATGTAAATCTGAGCCATTTTAACTGAAGGAAACTCACACGGACTGATCTTAAAGCATGTCAGTGCCCTTGTTTGTCCAAATGTCCAAATTAATCTAAGGCCTGTAAGTCCTGTCTATGACACCAGGCCTAGTTAAAATGAATAAACAATTCTTCTGTGTTTTATTAATCTTCATTAACGTTAATCTTAGCATTTACTAATATATTTTTAAGATCAAAAGTTACATTTGTTTACATTAGTTAACACAGCGATTCTCAATCTCGATGTCTGCCCTGCGTAGTGGACATCACCAGATATTCCACCATCATTCCAGTTCGAATCATTACACGTTCCATTCACAGTGCATTGAAGTGTGCGACACGTAATTTAAATCGTTTTCAATTATTAATTATCGTATTATTATGCTTTTCTCTGCTCAGGGAGTAGGGAGATATAAACATTATGTAGGGGCCATGTCGAACACATTTCATGCACGGAGCTCTCTTCTAACAAGCTGATTATCAGAATCAGGTGCTTAAACAAAGAGAGACAAGCAAAATATGCCGAGCAGTGGGGTGTGAGAACTGGAATTGAGAATCACTACTATTAACATTAAGAAAGATTAATAAATGCTGAAAAACAGATTATGCTCGCTGTTAGTTCACGTTTTAATGAATGCATTAATTAATGGTAACAAATGAGAGCGTGCTGTGAAGTGTAACCAAATTATTTTTGCAACTTTCCTTAAATAGGCGTGAGAATGTAAGTTTGGTTTTATTTAACTGCTTTATTCAAACGTACTGCATAAACCTCAAAAAGCTAGGCTATAAGTCATTTATGTTTATCTTCTACATGATCCCAGAATATTCATACACCTCACTGACCTTCCAAACTAACTCAAAATGCATATTTAGAAGCCCACGGTGCAGTTACATTGACCTCTATATAAGACTTCCTAGTTAACTTCAGCACAACACTCCATAAACGTTCATTAGGCTGCACGAAAGTTATATGGATTCATTTATATATTATTTACTGAATATATTCAGTTCACATTTCTGCAACAAGCTGCCTCTTACTTCTAAAGATTAAAAATACATATATTTTTTGGAACAACATTAATTTTCATGTTGACATGTTGAGAAGTGAGAAAAAAACGTTCAGATCAAACACATGCTTAGAAGACTGCTAAATTTGGTTCAAAACACTTAGCAAGTGTGTCTGCAACACAGTGGCCATGTTGTGTGACTTTGGCAGGCTGGAAGACTCAGGCTATATTTTCTTGCCAAATGTGTTGCTATGATACATTTCACAGCATTTTAACCCGTTTATGAATTATGCATCATTTAACCGCTTTGAACAAGTGCTACGATTGTGTGTACAGTCAGAGTCTCTGAGGGCAAAGGAGTAAAACTACAAGCCAACGGCAGATGACTGTCACTGTGGTCTCCTCTGACAGCACACGCTTTAATTAAGTGATAGACAATTTGCCATTAATGAACTATAGAGCATAATTAACGTGATCTGCCTCTTACCCTGTTCCCTCAACTTTCGCGTCTTTCAGATGAATATAGTTGGCAGGGAAAATGCCCTTTGAAATAAGACAAAGAAGCATTTGTGAGAACCCACGCAATTCATTCCGCCTGCTGCAGAATGTCAGGTAATGATTAGATTGTCAGTTTATCTGTAGGATGATAATTATCCCAACACCTTTTGTGATTTCTGTCGTAGTGTGTATCCTCGGTACCACCCTGGGAGAAGGAGAGGGGGAAAAAAACAGAACTTTGAGACAGATGATGCCACATTGCAGATGCTGCTGTATATTATTTATATAACAGAATAAGGCAGATGTTGTCTTTGCTCAGTCTTAGCAAAATCACTAGAGAAACTAGGATAGTTGTAAATAGCAAAAACAGGTTTTCCCTTCTTAAAAAGGATTTATTTAATTACAAAATTATCACATTTACAAGATGAATGCAAACAGTACAATGACATAATTAACAGCTGTGTTGATTTTAAGCTATGACTTTCTGAGTTGGGGGCATGTAAATTAAATAATCATGATATTATGTGAATGTTAGCTGTACAATTTAGATTGTGTGCAATTTGTATATAATAGAACAGCTATAAAGTTTGCCAGAAAATATTAATTTAGCAAGTTCACGAGGAGACACGACTTTAATTACATTTCCCACCATTCACAGTGCAAGAATGCTACAATACAAGTATGCACACATTTCTTGCTACTCATTTTGTTGCACAGGTGCTTAAACGTTTGCTGCCAGGTAGAATAAAAAAGAGAAAGGTTAAGTCACTGAATGGCAAATAT
>JAUMHR010000055.1:2102524-2122202 GCA_032361145.1 Enteromius fasciolatus
CTCCTTCTTTTTCCTCCAGGGTCATGAGGTTTGTTCGTGTTTATAGCACGTTCAACAGATATTTTCAGTCTGTATTTACGCTGATCGTTCAAGTCATAGTAACCAAGAGGAAAATTATATTGCTCAGTTGCTCTTTTATAGCTCTGTTCTGAATAATGTCTCTTTAACTGTACTGTAAGTATCGGTTTAGTTTTGGATGAAAATGAGTTTTCTCCTAAAATTTGAATAAATACTAAACATTACAGACTTTACATTACCTATAATGTACCTTTTGGTTCACTTTACCAGTTAAAGGCATAGTACACCCAAAATTGAAAAGTATCAAAATTTACTCAACCAAGTTGTTCCAAACCAAGTTGAGCTTTTCTTTTACTGAACATGAAAGAAGATATTTTGGAGAATATTTGTAGCCCAAAGGCCACCGTGATTTTGCCAAGTAAGACATGATCCTGGATCAACATTACTGTCCAAAAATATGCCCCTAAACCTAACACTACCCAAATTATGCTGATTAACAAGGGTGTAGAAGCACCCAACCATGATTGTAAGTCTAAAACAGATATTTTCAGAAAAATTGATCCAGGAACATCTTGGTGAAATCACGCTCATCTATTAGGAACACTCTGCAAAATGTTAAAAGAAATTCATATGTTCACAAATGTCATATTTGGGGGAACTACCCCTTTAACATGAAATAAAAAGAAGCAATACTTCTAAAAGCATTACTAGTTAACTTCAGCATTTACTAATGCGTTATTAAAATTAAAATAATACTGTAACAGTTGTTTTCTTGATTGTTAGTTTATTTTTAACTAACTGGGTCTCATTGTAAAGTCTTACCAACAATAAAAGTAATAATACACAAATATGAATCAATAGAAACATTATCAGTTCAAATCAGTTATTTTGCTCCAAAGGGGAAAAAACACCAACAAGAAGAGTTTTCTATTTGCCTATCATTTAATTTAATCATCTCATATATTTCATTGCAAGAGGTTTTTTAAAGTAAAAAGAAAATGAAGGTGCATGTGTGCCATCAGAGCGCAGTGAAAGCTTTAAATCAAAGCAAACGCTGCCTTTCTTCTGCTTGTTAAAGTACATGAAGCTTGTTCAGGTTTCGTGCAATCTGCTTCTTGTTTTAACAATTGTGAGAAACGAGAAGAAAAGAATGCAGGATGTCTTTACAAAAGGTAAAGGACATGCACACTTGAAATTCTCCTCTTCTCCAGGCCCCCCACCTCGCTTTCCCTGCCACTAAACTGAATTGATCAGCAGTGCCGGGCACATCCAATCCATAAGTGCTTGCGTGACCGAGGCCGGTGCTTTCGGCCAGAGCAGCATCTTTCTGCTAAAACATCTCTGAAGTCAAAGGCTCAGCACTTCTACCTTAAATCTTGTCAAGGAAATGCAGTGTTTCTGGGCTTGGAAGTGCTGATGGGGTTTGATCCAGTTCCATGGATGTGACCGCTTTATCTCTAACTCCTCCAAAAAGATGGCAACCGTCGGCTGTTGGAATCCGAAACTGGGATTGATTAGAATTGTAAATTCCATCCATTTATGAAATGACATTTACATTACGGAACGCTAAATTACATTGTTCAGTATTGATTCTCGCGTCTCTTTCCTCTGTCCCCGAGTCTCGTGTTTCTGTGCACTCAAGGGCAAATTCCCTCTATTTTTCTGCAAAAGTGTGAGTTGCCATTGCCCACATTGGTGATGTCTCATTCTAGCGATGCCTTCCCAAGCCACCTTTATTTATATAGCTCTTTCCAGCTAACGGTACATTGTCATTACTACATGTTTAATTTACAAGTTTCAGAGAACATTTAAAAGCAACATTCCATAATGTTTGCAAAATTAATCATATATTTCTAGTTCTGTCATGCGATTAATTTGCAATAATATATGTGTGTTTTCTGTGTATATTTTATATATAAATATATACACATAGAGAATATATTTGGAAAATATTTACATGGGTATATTCAAATAATTAATATTATAAATAAATATATTTATTATATAATCATAACATATTTTTCTGAAATATGTACATGCATGTGTTTGTATTTACATAATAAATACACACACACACATACTGTACTGTATGCAAACAAAAGATGTTTATTTTGGATGTGATTACTCATTTGACAGCACTATAAATTTCAATACATTACATTTTTTGAATGTTTTAATAACTTAATGTGCACACAAATCAGATTCACGTTAATAAACATGAAAAAAATTGTTATGTTGTAATATAAATGAGTTATATAACAAATTCAATTTCAGCTATATAAGTAGCTTTACAGAAGATTATAGTGTCATTGTTCAGTTGAGTTTAGTTCTATAACTGTCGATATTGCAAAGTTCATCAAAGGTCATAGGTTCCATTTATTAATAATCCCTTTGGATAAAAGTGTCTATCAAATGCAAAAATTATTTTTTTTTGTCTTGCAATTACAATTTTACAGTTTTTCTTTGTAATTATTTACTAGCAATTATTGAGTGAAAATTGTTTCCTACAAAAGAGTTTTTTATTATACTGTACACTGCACACTAAAAGTTGGTGTAGATACCATTTTTAATCAGAAAGTGCTAGTAAATTTCACAAATAATTACACAGAGTAACATGAATTAAACATGACATTTTTAAGTTAGAAAAACTGAAATATTGTCAATATTGTCAATTCAAATGATAATTTAATATTTAATTTACTAATCTTGAATGGCTTCATGGTTGAAAGCAATGCAAAAAATATAAAATAAATTTAAAAAAAAAACACGTTGCAAAACTGTCCAATCTATTACTTAAAAAATAAAAGCATGCCTCTTTAAAAAGTCACATGACTGAAATCTCTAGCACAAACAGTGCAGAATAATGCACCAAAGTAGATATTAAAGGAATACTTTTTACTTTTTTTAATTGCTAAAGTACATTTTTCTACTATTTCAGTCTTAAAACAGCACATTTAATTCAATTAGCAAATCTGAGCATAAATTATTTTAAAATAAGCCCAACATTTTTCAGTGCATTCTTGCTTATTAGATAAAAAAAACCCTTCTAATTAAATCTCATCTCAATGCATCTGTTTTAGCAGTTTGTGTGTGTTTATGCATCACAAGCGATTCTGTGCTTAATATTATTCTTCGTCAGCCCATTCCTAGCAGTAGCTCATTCTTACTTTAATGCATTTTACTGCTTTTAACACCACCCTATAAATGATGTCTTCATTCAGTGACAACCACTGTGCATTATTGAGCATTTCAGCACCCAAATCAGATGATACAAGAGCTTGGCAGAATACAGCAAATGAACCTAATGAACTGTAGTGTAGAGAGCCACGCCAACCCGCTCCGAAGCAGCATTGCAGCACAACTGGCTCAAATAAAGGCAGCGATTCATCAGCGGCCGTCTGAAGGTGTGTGTGGGGTGGTGTTGTGGGGTGTGGTCTGGGTGCAATGCAGTGCTGGACTGACCCACGTCACAAGTGGGACCACCTCTCCTCATCTGTAACGCCGCTTGCCAATATCGCACTGAGACAGAGAGGGAGAGAGAGGAGGAAAGCACTGCAGATTCTGGGTGTTGCCTTTCCTGTATAGAGGGTAAAGGTCAGGTGACAGCGGAGCAGCTGAACAGACTGCAGCATCTTTTGGCACAAAATGCATGGTAAATAATTCACATGTAACCCAAGGTTGTCCTGTTTTTACTGGTTACGGTGAGACAGGTGTCCCGATACAGCAGAGTAATGGATATGACAATGAAAGCTGGCACAGATATAGAGGTTGTTAATCATCTGGGCTCAGTGGTCTTAGACGTAGTTCTCCTTGTGTGTGTGTGTGCGTGTGTGTGCGTGTCAGCCGCACATGCATTTGTGGGAGATTTATATCCACTGCAGTAATAAAGTTACACTTGCTCTGTTCTTTGGCAGAAGCATTAAACACCTTATAAGAGCTCTGCAGCAGGACGAAATACAGTTTCACCTCCATGATACGTCTCATATGCACAAAATGACACTGCTCATTATTCCTTGTGTGTTTTTCTGAGATGTGTATGTACAGTGATTGCTTGTTTTTGTTATTAAATCTTTCGGTGTATATTATTGAACCTGTGCACGTATTACTGGTGGAATCGACATGAAAGCAACCCAACTAGGTACAAATGAATGCTTAAGTTACACATACATTCACAAAATATCCATGTAAGATCATTCATGACCGAATTAGGAAGCAATTCTGTCATCATTTTGATTATTTCATACTTATATTTATACAGATTTATATCTCCTTTATTAAGTTAGTCTGATTGTTATTAGCAGTATTACTTATTAACCCTTATGATTTTGTGGTCCAGGGTCGAATTTATGTTATTGTATCAATAGGGGGCGCTGTATACATACAGGCTACAGACAGCCGGTGAGACGCAGAGGACAGACAGAAAGAAAAAGATTCTCCTTAAATGCTTGTCTCAAGGTCTGTTCGTTTAAAGAGATATTTTATCACAGAAGATCATAAAAAAAACACACAGAACATCTACATTAATGCTATCGGATTATGGGCTATTGATTGTGTTAGTGATTTATTATTAGTGACAGTATAGTTCATTAGGTTGCTGCTGTAGTGATTTGTGTTTGTATGGGTGAGAGTTAAAAAAATCAATATACAATGATCATCAGTGTTAGGGAAAGTTACTTTTATAAGTAATGCATTACATTACCCCTTTAAAAAAGTAACTAATTACGTTATGTAGTTACTTTTTATGGAAAGTAATGTGTTATGTTGCTTTTGCATTACTTTTTAAATATGGACAGAGCTTGAGGGTTTGTTTTTAATATAAGAAGTTCTGTTTATAGCAAATGTATAAGCACACCAAAAAGTGTCACGAAGACAAAGTAAATTCATATCTGGAAAGTAGAATACAGAAGAATATATTTAATACTCTTCACTAATAATTAAAAAAAAGTTATTTTTTGCTTGTAAGTATGGTTGAACTGGATCATCAAAGGTCAGCAGCAAAGTCATTGGTTAATAAAATGAGATTAGATACATTAATGCAGGTTTGCATCATATTCTGAGTTTATTTCAATTCATTTTGATGAATACTAAATCTGTTTTTGAGAATGAAATGAATTAATGTACATTAACATTTAGTCTCACACAATGCTCTGTATTTCTGGAGACTTGTCAGTCAATAAATAAGAAAATAAGGCGTTATATTACTCTAAATTTAAAAAGCAATGCGTTGCTTTACTAGTTACTTGGAAAAAGTAATATTACTTGTAATGCTACTCGTAATGGGTTACACCAACACTGATGATCATATCACGAGGAGTCACGTTTTACTCTGAATTAAAGTTAATTTTATGAAAACATAGACTACTGCAACATACAGAACTCAAAGTGTATTCTTTATAGCCTTTATTCAAACTATGCTGTAAAATATCTCATTTTAAATCTTAACTTCCTGGTGTCAGACAAGTGAAATCATCATTAAACACATGCTTGTCCATATCCCAATGTAACATCTTCAGTCTTCAAAAATATGGCTCACTGTGCACAGCCATGCGATAAGAATGAAAAACGTCTGTCAACAGCAGAAAACCTTACAATAAAAGTAAATCTGTCAAACAGTGTGCTGCCTCTGCTCCAGATCATTTCATTCTGATCTACAGAGTCTGAGAGGAGCATTTCAAGAACATATTGTGAGGATGTGAAGCAGCTGTTTTTGAAGGACAGGGCAGTTAAAAACTATATGATATTTGACAGATAACTTACAGCCCTTGTCTTATCATAACTGCAGCAATATCATGAAAGAGATTGACTACTTTTGATAAAATAAATAAACAAATACATAAAAAAACTGTTATAATTCAGGGTTATATAAACTCTATGTGTGTGTTGGTGTAAGTCAATGGCACACACACTTTGTACATGCAGTATAAAAACTATTACGCCTATGCAGAGTCCCAGTAAACCTCAAATGCCTATGTGTGTGTGTACACAGTATATATATATATATATATATATATATATATATTTTTTTTTTTAAGAACACTAGTTCTACTCCTTGCTTAATGTATAATCATCCAGCATGTGCATCTTGTTACATGTACAATGTATTCTCATATTCTCTCTTGTTATGTATTCTGTGAAAATTCTGGTTGCCTGCATTACAGAAAGCACATTTCCCCACGAGACTAATAAAATATGCAATAACCCACAGTGTTGGGCAGAACGGTCCTCACGAGGAAAACAGCTTATTAAACAGGCTCAGTATTGTGCTGACGAAAATCTAAAAATTGCAGAAACTTTATACGAGTGTTAGGGGGTATAAAATATCATAGGCTAAGTACAAAAACATTGCCGAGAAAAACAAATGTGTATTTTGTAATGTTATCTTTCTCAGCCTGGCACACTTTCGTGCTCGGTGTGTATTCGGCGCAGTCGTGTGCTGCAGAGGGGCGGAGCTTGTGAATGTGTAGACGACTTGAAGGAAGACCGCGCGCGTGAGTCTGCAGGAAAAACAGTGCTGTCAGGTGCTGCTGACGGGAGGCGAGAGATGCTGACGGCCGGGTGAGGACTCGTTCGCTTCCGCTAGGTCTGAGTGAGAAATGCAGTCCTCAAATCACCACCTCACGAACACCCAAACCAAAAGAGACTAATGCAAACATCTTTCTAGTACCAGTAGCGTAGAAAACAGTTTCCCTTCTCCAGAACACCCGAACACACCTTGTTGTACTATCTGTCTTACATTCCCGTTCGTTTGCTCCGGTAATCGAGCTGTGTTGTGTTCCTCTGCGTGTCTCTGGCGCTGACTCAGCACCTCTGCAGCCCGCTATTGGCTCGCAGCCTGGGTCGAAGCATCAACGGCGCACTGTCTAAGCACCCAAGAGCAAGAGCTTCTACTGTTCCACTGCGGCAGGCAATTCCCTATCTCGAAATCAACAGGACACATGAGACGGATGAGATGCAAGAGAGGATGCAGAAAAAGCTAGATCAACATACAACATTAAGAAGCCACGTCCCGCAATTTATCATTTATCTGTATATAATATTATAGGCCATTCTGTTTCATGCTTGTGCATGTCATATTACAGGCTAGCTGCATATTAATTCAGACATTACTTGAAATATGTGTAGGTCTACTTAAAAAAAAAAAATACTGCCAAACATGCATATTTAAACTACAAGTCGCTGCATGCTTGCAGTTGTAGTCATTTTATTTTTAATACTTAGCCTATATTCAAACTAAACTTTAAATATTAATGTGTGTGTGTATGTATATATATATATATATATGCTTCCATTATCCAAGAACATGAATCTGGATGTGTGCACCACTGTCATTAGCAGCAGGCCACTTTTCTCTCTTAATTGTTAGGTTCATATTTTCTATTGATTATCTATAATTTGTATTGATTAAGTTCCTTTGGGAAAGCTTCTCATAACCTCTGACATATGTGTCCTGTGTTTCCCATCATGCCTTACTGTTGCCAGTATGTGTGTTGGTTTTACTCATCATGGTTATTATCTTGTTAAATTATTTAAGTGAATGGTGAACTATAGTTTTATTGGCTTAGTCTGATTATTATCATATATTAACAACACAGCTTCTTTTTGCACCCTCCTAAACTTCTTATATCTTTACATTAGTATTCAAGATGCGTTTCAATCCTTTGGGAACTTCCTTATGAGAAAAATGTTATTATTATTTTAGGAAGGCTCTTGGTCTTTTTTATTATGCATTAGAGTGAAAAGACTCCCATGTGATCTGTAAAATAAATTAGAAAACTCCTTATAACCTTGAAACTTTGCTGCATTATTGAACCTTCCTGACAACAGAGGCCAAATCCTCAGTGCATCAGCTCAGGCTCACGGCGAATGGCTTTGTCTTGGCGTGTGCATAGATTCAAGAGTGTTAGTGTAAAGCTAGTGTTAGTGTAATTTTGTGATCAGTTAACTCACCTGTATATCCATTTCTATAATTAGTATTATGTACACTTTTAGAATTATTTAATATGAGGTTTTATGAGTGCATATTAATTCAGTGACTGCATAGAATATATAATTAAATTAAATATATATATATATGCACAAGGCTTGGAAATATGTATTTTTTTTATTATTAAATACTGATGGTGCAAATAAATATTTTGTACTCAAAACAGCATTTTAAAATATATTTTAATTTCACATAAAATCACTTCAGATTTATAGAAAGTAATTATTTTTGATCATCAAATCAACATATTAGATAGATTAAATAGAGGACCATAGGATCATCAGAACAGGAATAAATTAAATATTAAATATATATTATTATATATACTAATAATAATAAATAATTTATCGCAATCACGTTTCATAGACAAGAGTTTAATCATGTAGATAAACTAGATAAAGTAATCAGGCTGAGCATGTAAAGTTCAGCTGCAATAGGATAAGTGACTGAAAAAGAGAATAAAATGCAGCCAGCGAGTCGCTTTTCACAGAAGCAGAATGTCACGGCCTCTTGACTTCACCTTTTATACAATTTTAAAAGACTTCGACTTTTTTGGGTCACTGTGGTGAGCTGCTGAGCATCCCAACGACCCAAAGTCCTCCATCTTCATCGATTTTCCAAGAGGAGGGTGCCGCTCCTGCCTCGTTGACAAAGTAAGCAGGCGTATAAATACAGACAGAACTCAGCCATGCCCTCACCACACCATCTCTTCACAAGCACCATTCACCATGGACATGATAGTGACCTCCCGAAGAAGGGCTTTGGAGACACGGACTATCCGCGCTCCGTCCTCCACTGTGCGCTCGTGGGCTAAAAGCAGTCCTCTGTCTTTCAAGAGATCTACTAATGTGGCCGCATCCAGGACTGCGTACAGCCCCGCCGTGCTCGCGTCTCCGGAAGGCTTCGAGCTGAGCGCCGCGCTCAACGGAGATCCGGTGCGCAGTAACGAGAAGGAGCAGCTCCAGGGGCTCAACGACCGATTCGCCAGCTACATCGACAAGGTTCGCTTCCTCGAGGATCAAAACAAGCAGCTGGAGGCTGAGATCCAGGCGCTGAAGCAGCAGAACTTTTCGCAGTCCCTGCAAAGCGATGCGTACGACCGCGAGCTCCAAGACCTGCGCTGCGCCCTGGAGCAGCTCCACAAGGACAAGGCGCAGATGCTGCTCGACACGGACCACATGGATGAGGATATGCAGCGGCTCCGGGAGCGCTACGAAGATGAAGCCCGGCTCAAGGAGCACATGGAGGCTGCGATCCGGGGCATGAAGAAAGACAAGGATGACTCGCTTCTGATGAAGCATGAGCTGGAAAGGAAGGTCCAGGCGCTCGTGGACGAAATGGACTTCTTGCGACAGAACCACGAGGAGGAGATCAGCGAGCTTCTGGCTCAGCTTCAAGCCGCGGAGGTGCCGGTAGTGGAGATGAGGGACCTCCAGAAGACCGACATCACCTCTGCGCTCCGGGAGATCCGCGCGCAACTGGACGGGCTCTCCTCCAAGAACCTCCAGCAGGCTGAAGAGGTGTTCAAGTGCCGCTATGCCATGCTGACGGACGCCGCGGAACACAACAAGGATGCTATGAAGTCCATACGGGACGAGATCGCAGACTACCGCCGTCAGATCCAAGCCAAGAACGTTGAGCTCGAGGCGCTTCGTGGCACCAAAGATTCTTTGGAAAGGCAGCTGCATGATATCGAAGACCGCCACAACACCGACGTTGGCAGTTATCAGGTCAGTTTATTAAAAAAAAAATAACTCAAAACATTAAATGTTTAAATATTAATATAATAAATAAATAAATAAATAATACAAAAAGTAAATTATGCTTTATGCACAGTTTTATTTAAATAAAAAAAAACCATTTAGTGTAATATCTGAATTCGAAAGAATTAAAATGTGTTCTTGGTGTTTCATGATTTGTATCAGATCTAAAAAAAAATAATAATAATTATTAAAAATTCAAAACAGAAATGCTGCTGCACTAGGTGTAAACACTGCAGTCTCGCGTTGCGCAAGCACTTAGACTAATGGCTTTTTACGCAGTTTTTATGATTTGATAATGTTTTGTTCTTAGTGTGCGTTTATTTGCTAATTCAAAGGCATATCGCTGCGTTGCAAAATATAGAATGGCCAAAAATGCTGCACACTAGGTTTTGAACCGCAGCCATTATTTCACAGGTGGTTTGCGCACTGCCTGCGTAATCACATACTTTTTACTGGCGCTGCAGGATTTTAGTGGGCTGTTGGGGTAGTTTGAACCAGATACAGTATAATATATAAATCAAATCATAAAACAAATCATGTAGGGTGCTATGTTGAGTACTAAGATAACATTTACCCCTAATGACAACTTTTATGAATTAAGTTGTTTATTAAAAGATTAAAAGATTCTAAGTCATTTCTTGTTTAATTTTAAGTGCACTCTATTAAAGTTGTGAATGGATTTATTGCATCTGCTTCAACAGGAAATGATTCACCAATTGGAAAATGATCTGAAGGGAACAAAATGGGAAATGGCTCGTCATCTTCGGGAATATCAAGATTTGCTTAATGTCAAGATGGCACTGGATGCTGAAATAGCAGCTTACAGGTAGAGTCATGTTCCTTTTTGCTCTATAGCATCTCACTGATTAGATTAATGATGATTTTCTTTCTCAAATGTAGGAAACTGCTGGAGGGTGAGGAGACACGCTTCCGTACCGTCTCCGGAAGTATCTCAAGCCCTGTGTTTGCCTACAGCCAGCCTAAAACCTCTAAGGTCAAACATAAAATAGTGGAAGAGATCATCGAGGAGACCAAAGGAGAGAGCGACCTCGATGATGATCTGGCAGATGTGGCTAAAGAAGTGGCAGAAGAAACTGCTGAGGGTGAAGAGGAGGAAGAGGAGGAAAAGGAGGAAGAGATTGTCGCAGCCAGTGAGGCCAAAATGAGCTCTGCTGCTCCTGAGGCTGAAGAAGAGGAAGAGGAAGAGGCAGAAGCAGGAGAAGAGGAAGAAACAGCAGAAGAGGAAGAGGCTGCTGAGGAGGAAGAGAAAGAAGAGGAAGAGGAAGCAGAAGAGGGGGAAGACGCAGAAGAAGGTGAGGAGGAAGAGGAACAACGAGTGGAAGTGATTGAGGAGACAGAACTGAGCGGTGATAAATCTCCAACAGCAGAGAAAGAAGGCAGCGAGAAGGACGAAGAAGGAAAGGAAGAGGAGGAAGGTGGTGAAGAACAAGAGGCGGAAAGCAAAGATGATGAGGAGGAGGAGAAAGAAGAAGCCGATGAAAAAGACGATGAGAAAGAGGAGACCAAATCCGAAGGAAATGAAGAGAAGAAAGACGAGTCTGGAGGAGAGGAAACCAAAGCAGAGTCAGAGAAGAGTGACAAAAAAAAGAGCGATTCAGAAGAAGATAACAAGAAGTCACCAGAAAATCCAGTAGAAGAAAAGCAGCAAGAAAAAAAAGAAGTTGTTCCCAACGGAGAACAGACGAACCCGGCCAAAGAAGAAGCCAGTCCAAAAGAAGAGGTCCAAACCAGAACAGTAGAGACCATCACCAACGGAGACAAGGAGGGCAAAGCTGACACAGAGAAAGAGAAGAAGTCTGAGGAAAAGCCTCAGGAGAAAAAGAAAGTCGCCAAGAAGGTGGAGAAAGTCAGCCCGCAGCCAAAGAAGGAGATCAAAGGAAAAGACTGATGCAAATGACTCTGACAGAGAATTAGTTATAACCAATTGTTAGAAATAATTCTATTCGATGCAAATGGCGTTTGATGCAGCTTGCAAAAATAATTGCATGCGTGGTTATGATTGACTTGCATGTGTGATCTGGAGGGATGTACTGAGCCATGCTGAGACAGAAACTATAGCGCGTTTGAATTCAAGTGCAAGTACATTTATGCTGCTAATGATGAGAGATTTTACACAAATGTGAAGTTCTTCAGCAGATGTTTGGCAATAATGGTGCTATCATATCATCACTCGCAGGCGCACTTTGAGCTGTAACTCAACATTTCATTATTTAAAATGACACAATGTCTTTCTAGTATACTTCTTGCCTTAAGACATGATGCACTGACTCAGTGATAAAACACAGCTGTTAACAATGATACTGTGAAAGCTACTGTAAAGGTGCTGCTCTTTGCAATATCACCTCAATCAATAAAAGCTCATCAAGTCCTTACAACTCTTCTAGTGTGTTTGAATGTCTCTTAGATACTGTGAAAACAGTGAAATGTTATTACAACTTAAAGTGAAAGTTTCCAATTGAAACCTTTTAAAAATATAATTTATTCCTGTGATTCAAAGCTGAATTTTCAAAAACGATTAATCACAAATCCAAAATAAAAGTTTTTGTTTGCATATATATATATATATGGTATATACATACATATAGTATGCATTTTGTATTATATTTGTATATTTTATATATTATATATTTTTTTCTTAAATATGCATGTGTATTTATATGTACATAATAAATATAAACAGAACACATACATATATTATGCAAATAAAAACTTTTATTTAGCAATAAAAAGCAACCTAGGTAGAAGTTCACACATAAACCTAAACATTTATATTTTGTCACACAAAGTTACCATTGCAACCCACATCTTGCTGCTTTCATAAAATGCTTCCTGCATAATAAAAATATAAAGATCTCAAATTTCATTTAAAAGTGTTATCCTTCCATTAGAAGATGGCATCCTTTACATGTAAACTAAGATTAATAGTTGGCTATGAAACCTTACATTTTTTCTATGTGGGCAAATGCAAAGAACGATAGCTAGACCGGAAAGTATGCATGACTAATCTCACAAACGTTTCATCATGACATGGACATTAATCACATTTTTCCTCTCAGTCTCTATCCCCCTCGATTAGTGTGACTAGACATCAGTGTGTAGCTCTCAATTAGGATAATGGAGAACATGTGCTGCTCTGGCTTGTTAGAGCTTCAGCCAAGTGCTCGGGAGCATCAGGTAACTGAATTTGTCGCTGAAGGGGCAGTAATTGGATTTGCATGCTTAAAAACACTAATTCTGAAATGCAAACATTACATCAATACAGGTTTGTGCTGATCACCAGGTCTGGCTTGGAATCACAATGCGGCAAGGCATTTGGCCGACACACTTAATGCACAACGGTTATAGTTTATGGATGAATTCTAATAGGGTTCAAACCTACAACCGTTCAGATTTTTACCATTCTGCTCATGTGTACGTGCCTGGTTGTGGGAATCTGAAGCTGAGCTTTCGGTGGATTCTGCTCTGTGCTGTTCAAGTGCTGAATGCACACAAAATAGTCACATGACATCACTCTAGTGAATCACTTTAGCTGAGCTCTGAGGTTTTCTTGCATTATATTGATTACAGCTGTCATGAATAAATCATTAAAGCACAGCTGTACTGGAGTTGATGGCTGCGTACTAGCAGATTTAGTGGATTTTTTTAGTGGATAGTGTTTTTTTTTTATTGAGAACAGGGGCAGTATCTCTGTAGTATGCAATATATATGTATATATATATTGTGTGCATTATGCACATTTTCTGTATACCTTGAATATATGGATTGCCTGAAATGTGCAGCAAGCTATACTGCATCTCACAATGCATTGTGCTTTCATTTCCGGCATTACAAATGAACCTGAATCAATTTTTTAGGATTCAAAGCAATAATTCACCCTAACGTGACAATTTGACTGACAATTTCTTCACCCTTGGGCCATCAAAGATATAAAGTTTGGATTGCATCATTCACTCACCAACGGATCCTCTGCAGTGAATGGGTGCCGTCAGAATGAGAGTCCAAATAGCTGATAAAAACATCACAATAATCCACAAGTAATCCACACAACTCCGGTCCATCTGTTTACATCTTATGAAGTGAAAAGCTCCATGTTTGTACGATACAAATCCATTTTTATGTTTTAATTTAAAATCTTTGCTTTAAGGCAAAACGGCAGTCCATAATTCACAACAATGCTCCTTCCTTTATTGTCCTCTCACATCAAAATCCATGCACACATTTGTTTAGGACTGTATTTACTTGTAAACTGTGTTGGATCAGTTCAGATCTCTCTCCTGATTCAGACAAGATGACTTTTTTACTATAGAAAGTAGGGATATAAGATAAAAACGCCTTCTTACAAACACTCAAGATTCACACGATTTTAATTCATGGTCGTGTAGATTACTGTGATGTTTTATCAGCTGTTTGGACTCTGACGGCACCCATTCACTGCAAAGGAGCCATTTGTGAGTACATGATGTAATGCTGCATTTCTCCAACTCTATTCAGATGAAGAAGCAAACTCATTTACATTATTGAAAAATGCAAAGTAAAAACTAAACTTGCCACTCGATGAATTATGCATGCTACATAACTTTGTATGTTCTATGTCACATAATATCATAACATACTGCACAGTTATAGGTAGAAAAACAAACAACAGAGCAATGCACAAAGTTTGTCAAGGTTTGTCAAATTTTTATTAGTAGGCAATGAGCCTTTCTTTGAGGATCTGGTCTAAGGCATTTTGAATACTAAGCGCACTTGACAGTGTGATTAACGCTGAAGGGAAACAGACACAATGCTCAAAGAATATTATTTGCATTTCAATAAATAAAACAGCAATCGAAACAACACAAGCAACCGCAAACATAAGGCATGTCTTCAAGCATAGGCTACTCTGGCTTTGGCCGATCTCTTTGCATTCACGTTGCATTAATGATTCTTGTCTGCACATACGGTTAGCTTTTCATTTAAACTGAATCTGAAATGGATCAGCAGGACACAGTGAAGTTGTCGTTGAGATGTCTGTATGTGTGAGATAAATGCATGAGGTTTGATCACCTCCGGATAGCACCAGGGGGTTTGGTCCGGTGTGTTTACTTGTCTTTCGGCTTGGCTTTCTCATCTTTGCTCTCTTTCTCCTCTCCTCCTTTCTTTTTCTCCTCTTCTTTTCCAGCATCATCCTCTGCCTCATCTTCTTCACCTTCACCTTCTTTTTGATCACCTTCTTCACCCTCTCCTTCTTCCTCTTCTTCTTTTCCTTCTTCCTCTTCCTGTTCTCCTTCATTCTCACCTTCTCCCTCTCCTTCCTCTTCACCTTTAAAAAGAGAAAGTAGGGGATAAATTACAGCACTGCAATAGTGTTAAAACATAATTTACTATTTAGATGTTAAATACATAAAAGAATCTAGCTATAATTAACTGTTCTCATTGAATAAATAGAAACATAAAATAAAATAATAATAATAAAAAATCTAAATAATAAATCAACAGTTATAATAAATTATATGCAATATATAAAACACCCCAAATGATTCTCACCCTCCTCTTCTTCTTCCTCCTCCTCCTTCTCACCCTCTTCCTCCACAACCTCCTCCTCCTCTTCCTCTTCTTCTTTTTCTGGACTTGCCCCGGCCTCCTGTGCCTCGCTGGCTTCAATGATTTCATCTGGTGTGGCAGAGTAGCTCATCAGTCTGGTTCCCAGAAGATAGGGGGCGCCAGAGCTCAGACTGGCCTGCACAGAAAACACGGGGCGGCCGAAAGAAGGAGTGGCGGCGATGGAGGGAGAAAACACACTTGAGATCCCGCCAATACCACCTACGTTGAAGCGTGTTTCTTCACCTTCTAGAAGCTTCCTGTTGGAACATAAACAGATTTACATTCAAGATATATTTAAGTTTAACTATAGTAAAAACAAGTAAAACCATATTGACTGACTTCAGAATTTAAATAAATCTTCGACTACAAATGCTACTAACCTGTAAGCAGCAATCTCAATGTCCAAGGCCATTTTCACATTGAGAAGGTCCTGATATTCTTTGAGGTAACGGGCCATTTCACTCTTCATGGTCCTTAGCTCATTCTCTAAGTCACCAATGGTATCCTGTCCAGAAAAAAGTTTTTAACGACCAAAGTTTAGATTTTTGCAGAACAGAATTGCATTTTTTAGCTTTGCTGTAGTAGGGCACAGCTCTAACAATGCCAAGATCATGGGTTCAGTTCCCAGGAAAAGCAAGAAATGATCAAATGTGTACTATAAGTGTTGGATCTGCCAAACGCATAAATGTATATTGCACATGCAGTTATCATTCTGACCTGTAGGGCGGCGATCTCTGAGCTCTGTTTCTCCTCGATGTCTTGCAGTTGTCGCTCCAGAGCTTGGTTCAAGCCCTGGCATGCTTCAATCTCCAGGTCTCGAGCTTTCAGCAGGCGGCGGTACTCCCCAGCCTCGTCTTTAGCGGTGCGGATGTTCTCCGAGTGTTTGGCTGTGTCGTCCGCCATGGTGCTCACCTTCCCACGGAACCACTCCTCTGCAGCCTGGACGTTCTGCTGTGCCAGGCGCTCATACTGACCTCGGATATCTCGGAGAGCAACCGAGAGGTCCGGTTTGGCCACTTCCATCTCAACAGATACCTGGGCGCTGTATTGCACCTGAGCTTGGAGCTCGGCGATTTCACTTTCGTGGAGCCTCTTGAGGAAGGCCAGCTCATCCAGAAGATTGTCAGCTCTTTTTTCGAGCTCAGAGCGGGCCAACGCTGCATCGTCCGCCCCCTTCCTGGCATCCACCAGCCGTCTTTCGGCTTCCTCACGGACTAGGACTTCTTCTTCGTAGCTGCCCTGCAAGGCCTTGAGCGCCTCTTCCAGTCGGTCCCGCCTGTCTTGAGCCGCTTGGCGCTCCCTGCGGGCCTCGTCTACCGCCGCACGAAGTTCCCTCGCCTCTTGCTCGTACAGCCCCCTGAGACGGGAGGGTTCACAGTGCCTCTGGCGCAATAACATCAGCTCTGCCTCCAGGGCACGGTTCTGGAGCTCCAGGCCATGCACGCGCTCAATGAAGCCGGCGAAGCGGTCATTAAGGTCCTGGAGCTGAGCCCTCTCCTGCGTCCGCACTGTTTTGAACTCTGAGCTTAGCTGAGTGGCTTGGCTCAGGTCCAGATCTGGTGATGCAGCAGAAAGCTGCAGACCTGCAGAAGAGGAGAGAACCGAGGCACGGGACGGGGATGAATAGGTCGAATAGACAGAGCGAGAGCGACTGCTTCCTCCACTGAAGGGCGTCCCGCTGCGTACCACCACCCTCCTTCGCTGCACGGATGGTAGATAGGGGTTGTAACTCAAGGAGCTCATGTTTGTTGAAGAGTGAAGAGAGAAGAGTGAAGAGAGAAGAGAGCAAAGACGGTTTCCGCAGTGCTGCTGCTGCTGCTGTGGAGAGGTCTGCGAGGATGCAGCAGCACTGGCAGGGCTTTTTATAGCAGGCGGGGAGACTCTGACGCAGGGCTTTTTCTGACAGCATGAATCGATTACCTTCCAGCCCGAGATGGGATGGGTTCTCGTGGAATGGAGGAGGAAATTACAGAAATGGATTGGTAATGCAATGCGAGAACGAACGAGAGAGTGAGCACAGCAAAAAGGGCAATGAGGACAAAGATTTCAAGAGCTTTAGGAGGAAAAACAACAAGTCATTGTGTGGCTACACTGTACAGCACTAACTGGGGGTACAGACTACAAGGAGCTAGCAGTTTTACAGCTTTAAACTGTTTCTAGCACCAAAATGTGTGCAAATCTGCATATTTTCACATCAAGTAATCAGGATGTATGAAATCCTTTTTTAATGGTTTGTGAAATCGTGTATATTTAGCTGCCTTTGAAATCTCTGTCACCGTTGGCCCTAAACGCAAATCTGGCTACAAACTAGACATAAACATTAACAGAAGCACTAACACAAGTAAATGCTTCTCTCTAGTGGTGGTTGAATGTATTGTGAAAAAATCTGCATTCCATTTGAATCACTGTGAAACAATGCAGAGTCACTAAAGAATCTGAAAACTGGATTGTTAAAAAATGGTTATATAAAGATTATATAACACTTATATAAAGATACTATTTAAAATATAAAATTTTACATACCATTTATAAAATATATAATAAATAAATAATAAAAAATATATAAAATAAGGACAGTAAGCCTAATTATATATATATTTTAAATGTTTTTAAATATGTCAGATTCATATAATATACTTCAGCAACAAAATCTGACAATAACTGATAAACCCATACATTTTTTCTTGTGCTTAAATACAATTTTAAAAAGCGTGTATTTTAGTATAATAATAATAATACATTTATTTTATATAGCACCTTTAAACCGATGTACAAGCAAACATCACAACAACAAAAACAGCGCACTTTAAAATGCAATAAATATTCAACAAACAATGTAAAAATAAAATGAATAATTAAGTAAAAGCGAAAATAGAATGTTTTACAGATTAGAATGCAGAGAGATTTATATGTTAGCATATATAGTTTATTAACCTCTAAGCAACAAATGACAACATGGGACATAAACATGCTATAGTCCTAAAAGTGCATCTATGTCAGGCGTTTCTCAGCGTCTGCATCTGTATTTGCATACTTCCCTACTGTATAGTAGAACAATGTGAAAAAAGAAGTATGTAAAAGAGTAGGCAAAGATTATCCATCTACTTCCAAAGTGATTCTGAATTGTGCATACAATAGACCCTTTTCTATCCCATGAGGCCACGGGAAAAGATTTATGAATGGCAGTGATGCAATGCAACTGACCCTAGTAGGTCATGTGGGTCGCCGTGATTTTGCCAAGTAAGATATGATCCTGGATCAACATTACTGTCCAAAACTATAGACTTAACCCAATCCCTAACATCCACGATTCTGCTATGTTAGCGATAACAGAAAACGTTACTTATCTATTTAACGTTAGCTTTTTACATAAGCATGTTGCATAGTGCACTGGGCCGTGCAGAGACGTTTAATGGGGCGGGTGCTCAAAGTTAAAAAAGGGGCAAATAGAACAGGCTAAATAACATCAACTCACATTCATGACGAATCTAATATGGAATTGCATCATACTAAATGTCTGTCATCAGGTGGACAAAGCAAATGTAGCCTATATGTTTTACCTGATGGCGTACAATGTTGCTGTTGAGGGATTACTGCTCCTGCTGCTGATAGTGCTGGAGGACAGGGCTGTGTTGTTCTGAGACTGTACAAAGTCCATAGGTAGCTATATATTTTCTTTAAAAACGGTGGGGGGTTTTTATATCATAAATATAATAATACATAATTATGTGGATATCCATATTAGATCGTTTTTAATGAAATAAAAGCTCTCCAGAAAAGAAGAGAAAAGTCCTGTAACTTACTTTAAGACAAAACATGTTCCCTAAAACTGTGGACAGAGCTGCAAACCCCCTTTTAACACCCTTACCCAGTTAGCTAGCAGTTAATGACCACCACAGTTACTTGTGCAGTAAAAGGACCGGTATTGTTTGTCGCGCTGTTGCACGCTCATTTATTTCAATTAATTTGTTGTTATAGACTATAGTGTGCGCTGTACACCTTACTTACTGTGTTGTTGCAGTCTGCACATTCCAATTAATTTGCCTGCTTCTCCTCCAGCTCTGCGCCACCCAGCGTGCAGAAAATGCGCGTGCACTTTGCGAGCGCGCTCTGCTCTCAAGGGCGAGCATTGATTACTGGCATCATGTGACTGATGCATGCCAGATCCTTTTATATAGCAAAATTTAGATTAATAGTTACATGTATTGTTGCGGGGCAAAGACAGGGATCCATACCCAGCAAACAGGGGACGTCCTCCGGACGTTGCGAATGTTCTGTTAGTCCGCATTTGGTCCGCGTTTGGTCCGCT
>JAUMHR010000055.1:2132671-2142960 GCA_032361145.1 Enteromius fasciolatus
GAAGAAATAATCCTACTCACAATAGCGATACAAGTAGAAAAACCGGACGAATCCCTTGAAATATATCATCTGATCGACACACCCGAGGTGTGTGTGCATTATTTTTCTAATAATTCAACGGCCCGTCGTCAATTACTGCTTACATAATAGAGCAATAATCTTTAGCGCCACACACTGGATATTTGAATTCTGAATGACTGTATAATGTACCTTAAGTAGCAGAATTTTATTTATTCATCTTGGGCTAGGTAAAGATGAGGCAAACAAGGTATGCAAGGAGCTTGGCTGTGGAGAACATCATAGCATTGCCAAGGCTGGATGGTTAGAAGAACAGAGAAAAGAAAACGTATTGCTTAATTGTACTGGCGATGAGCAGTTCTCTTGGCAGTGTATGGAGAGGTCAAAATGCCTGGAGAGAGCAAGTGTGAGGTGCACCAGTAAGTGTTTATTATTATATATATATTATATTATATTACACACGTATATATATATTTTATATTATGTTATATTATATACAACCCTATGGAGTACTTTGCTTACACTGGGGTAAATTAAATGGTGCTGAAACCCCTTCTGACTGATGCAACACTTACTACCATTTTCATGGTTTATGTGAGAGTCAACATTTACATAGAAACACTTGTGTCACATAGATCATAGGAGATTCCGTCTACGGGATGGCAGCGATGCTTGCTCTGGGTTGGTGGAAGAGTACATTGTCAAACAAAACTCATGGAAGCCCCTTCAGCAAACAACAGAGAGGCCTGAAATCATCTGTACGCAACTGAACTGTGGTTCCACTGGAAACTTTACAAACGCAAACAAAACTAGCAGACTGACGTGCTCAGGTGATGGAGAGTTTTGAATAATATTCCATCAATACAACAAATATTAGAAATCGTTATTTATAGCTTTCATATATTGTAAATAAACAAATGTTGCATTAATACAAGTTTCGATGGTTTAGTGTTAATAAATGTGGCTTGAAACATTTTATTTCAATAGTCCACTTTGGACATTCTAACAGTAAGTAACTTTGCAACTACTTGTCAAATAGTAATCATTAGAGTATTAGTAGACTGTCTGCTTGATATCTCCAAACATTTTGTTTCGATGGGTCCACACAGCATACATTTGATTGACTATCAGAAACTTTGCATGTATATGTCAGCTTATTCTACTAACCCTAAACCTGTTCTAACAGTCTACTCTGAGAGTTACTAGATGTGTAGTGGCAGTTGTTGTTGACATGTAGTTACAACGTTACTTATATTTAGTAGAATGTCATAAGTGGATTATCAAAATAAAGTGTAACCAAATTCAATAAAAGGATTATTATTATAGTAGTATGGTTTGTGTGTTAACATTACATAAATTAAACCAATGTGAATATAATTCTTCTATTTTAATGTATTTATATTTATGTACATATAGGTTGGTTTAGACCATTAATAGACTATTTAGCAAATATATTTACAAATATAAAACTACATTTTATTTGTGGATAGATAGTAAAGATAACTTTATTTGAAAATGTTTTTTAATAGTTATAATAATTACACACAGTGGTAGAAATAAGGCTAAATTGTGAAATTATGAAAATTTTTTATTATAGTGTATTAGAATTTTGTCTGTGTTTATTAAGCATTTTAACAATTACATTTGCGTGTTTCACAGGCAGCGTGAAACTCAACAACTTCACAACAAAGTGTTTTGGAGATGTTTCCATTAATGTGAATGGTACTAACTATGGAGTGTGCTACAGTGATTTGATTCAGTCCCTTAAAAATATGGGGGCGGTGGTCTGTCGAGAGCTGGGCTGTGGTAACGTGGTGAATGTGCAAAAGGGCTCTTATGGTTTTCTGAGTAATGCTGAATGTCAGGGTGATGAGCTGTCACTGTGGCATTGCCTGACACACCATAAGAAAACACAATGCCAGGGAACCAAAGTTATATGTTCAGGTAACTAAGATGACATTGAAGGTAATTATAATGAAGTCGAAATCTAGGACAACCAGAATCACCCATAACTGATAAAGTCTCTGTCATAACAATATTTTTTTTCTTTGTTTTAAATAAATGGCAGACAGCTTGGATGTACGTTTGAGTGACGGTCTGGGTCGCTGTTCTGGACGTTTAGAGGTGAAATGGGAAGGCTCATGGAGGCCTGTTGACATTGACGGGAACAATGTGAATTTAGACATGATGTGTGGACATCTCAACTGTGGTACATCTAGTCAAATAAACAGAGAGCTTTTCGTTGAAGGAGAACAGCAGTCATGGCTATTTAATGTCAGGTGTAGCCCTCCAGCAAAGCTCCATGAGTGTTTTGAAAAAAGTGATTTGAGGCTACCACATAACAACGACAAACACATCGAAATCATTTGCACAAGTAAGATAAAATAAGATGCGCCAGGCATACTGGTCAAAGTTGAAATACTTGAAATGTTATTATTTATTTTTTTTTAAAGAAGTCTCTTATTAAAGGAATAGTTCACCCAAAATGAAAATTCTGTCTTCATTTATTCACTCTGAAGTAGGAGTAAATGATGACAGAATTTTTGTTTTGGGGTATTTGATACAGTAAAATGAGTAATATGGTGAAATATAATCACAATTTAAAATAAGTAATTTTTATTTGAATACAAATACATTTTTTATTTGAATGGGAAAGCTGAATTTTTAACATGTTATTACTGTCACATGATCCTTCAGAGATTAAATTTGCTCTCATTCTTATTACTATTTATCTTAAAAACATTTATTCTTATTTCTTTTATAATGATCATCTTTTTATATACTGATTGTTCCTTTATAATGAATGCTTTCTTTCATCAAGCACACATTAATTTATAAAATGTTTCAGTAAAAATATTAATAACCTTAAAAAAAACAAACATTTTTTTTAGAACTTACATAAGATCATAAGATTTATATATATATATATATATATATATATAGTTAATAAATCCACTTTTTGGGGCGCCCATCATATATATATATATACTGTATATTACTTTGTATCAATTAAATCAAATCCTAGATTTCGTCACTAAAACGCAAAAAAAAACTGCTGATAATTGAGCACCATAACTATAGGATCATGTGGCACTGAAAACTAGCGTAATTGCTGTTCCCAGTAGTTTTTAGTTTTGTAAATAAGTCTAAGGTGTTATTTTGACTATATTGCCTGTGTAACATGCAGTAAACACACATCTGTTTTATTTGTTCTCAGAGGAAGAGCTTAAGTTCTTTGAAGGCAATTCTTCCTGCAAGGGAAAAGTATACAGTATGCAGTTTGACAGTGAACGTACGACTAAATATCTGCCTGCAGTGGAAAAGAATGACAAAAAAGCCGGTGACTTATGCAATGCAATGCATTGTGGATCTCTTTTAAACTCTAAAACAGATGCTTACGTCACATGTTCAGGTAAGTTCATATGGCACCACAATGCCTTGATTTTTTTGACCTACATGTTTTAAGCTACAAAAAAGAAAATTATTTTAAATGATATAAACTAAATAACATGAGTTTGAATATTTTGTGCCATCTTAAGTTTATTTTATTTACTTTACCGAAACTACCTGTTTCGTTTTCTTGACATACCTAACTGGGTAGTGAATCTTTCGTTTCCAGCATGTTTTGCAAGGGACTGCAATAGAAGAGTAAATGTTTTATGTTCAGTAATGTTGGACATTTAGAAACGTTTCTATTTTGTGGTTATCATTGTGCGACTCAGTGAGTAATCTCAATTCTACTGTCAGTACTTGTCTTTTCTAATTAGTGTTTAAACAATGGCTTATTTAAACCTCAGTAAATTAATATATAAAAATTGTTAATACAATACAAAAAAAATTACAATATAAAAATTAGTTTGACAAAACTAAATTATTTTACCCAACTAAATACATTTATTGTGAATTAACTGAATTAATGTTTGTGTATAAACATTTTTCAATGACACTCTAAAAATGCTGGGTGAAATATGGACAGAACCATCAATTGGGTTGTTTTGACCCAGCACTTCTGAAATTTTCTGGATAGTAACCCAACGGACAACCCAGTTACTGGTTCTGTCCATATTTTACCCATTGAAAGATTATTATTTGTCTGTTACATGAAGGTGTTTCTCAGATGCAATCAACCTTTTAATAGTTCTGTGTGCTTGTATTCTTACTGATGTCACATGTAGGGTCAAAGAGAGTGGAGCCTCGAGTGGCACTTCAAAACCTGCTTGGAGAAAAATGCTGGGGACAGGTGAAGGTCTGCGGAGACGAGTGTGGAGGGGTTTGCAGCAAAACTTGGAGAAAAGTTGAAGACTCCAAAATGATCTGTGAGAACCTGGGCTGTGGAAAACCAATTCAGACCCAGTTAATGTCTAAGATGAAAGATCTACATGTCACTTACTATAGTGTGTACTGCTCAGAAAAAGTACAAAACATGACTATGTGCAATTTTGTTTCCAACCAAAAGTCCACCTGCAAATCCCCAGCCGAAGTGATATGCACAGGTAATGTAAATAGCTGCTCTATTCAGAACCAAACTTTACGTTAACTCCTGCTTTATTTATCAGAGGAGGAGTGTCTCGCTGCAGGCTGCAACATCCAGGGGGTGTGAATGGATAAAGATCAAACCACTCCCTCCTTAATATACTTAATCATACTTCTAATCCCTAAACATGCCATTCTCCACCTTTTAGATGTGGATCTAACAATGCCCCCGGGATGTTGCAGTATGCAGCGAGTCCTACTGGGAACTTTGGACTTTTGAATGATGGGAATAATTCCCACTAAAAATATACTCACTGTCAGGGCATTAACGATATGAGATGAGTTTGTTCCTTAATGGAAACAAGTTTGTAGCAGTTTCACTGCAGAGAATCCATTGGTGATGTAAAATTTCTCCAGATCGGTTCCCATGAAGAAATCACTATCTAGGTGAAAAAGGGTATACTTTAGTATAGTTATTCCCATCTCCAGTCTTTAGCTACCAAAGCAGCTAATGAGGGGAAAGGAAGTTGGTCTCCGGTTATTGTGCCGTGGGGTGTGTTTCCTACACATATTTATCTTTGGTGACCTGCCACGATATCAAAACTTGACCATTTGTCCAAAAGGCTTCATTAAATAAACACGAGCACATAATACACGTTTAAAAATCAAACCGAGGCGTGGGTGTTTTTATAACACTATATTTCTGAAGGAAGACTGTCTTCATAAAAATGTCATTTTCATTTCATCTTGCATATAAGGCAGCGTTTGTAAGCTCAGAGCTGCTTTGTCTACAGCCGTTACTGGCGAAACCTCTCTTTCTCACGCTTAAAGCACCTCCTGCTGGCAGAGAATGAGTTTGCATTTTTAATAAAGCTGTCTGATTTACGCAGTGAACATATTTTGGCATCTCCACACAGTAACGTTTGTTTATGTTGTCGTTGAAACACTCATATTCATGGTGGCCCAAAATAGCACAGTTGAGTACGTTTAGATGTTCTTAATCTTTATTATCTTCTTAGAAGTACTAAAGAATCATTTTTAGTATATTAAGTACATAATTAGTGTCTGAAAATGCACTTAAAGTGTATTTTACTGAACTTTTTTTTTCACCTGGGTATGTATCACATTGGGAAAAATCCATTTAGTTACCATTAATGTTCTGGGTCAATATTAAGACAAATGTTAGCATGTAAATATACATTTAGCTCATCCACATTTTAGATGGCCTGATGGTGAGTAAATTCTTAACAAATATTAATTTTGGGTGAACTATTCCTTAAACACTGTGTAAAACGTTTATTTTAAATGCTCTTCACAGACAGCGTCAAAGCTAAACTGCAGGATCCAAGAGACAAATGTGCTGGAACTGTGTCACTGTTTTACGCTGGGGAGTGGACACCCATCTGCCAAGACAATCTTAATAAAAACCTTAAAAATACAATCTGCAAGGAATTACTTTGTGGGAATAGTGTAAATGACCAAGATGATAGGACTTCCCATGAAGAGTCTAAACTCAAAGGACTATCAAGTATTTCATGTCAGCAAAGTTACGATTCTGTTTCCAAATGTGACCTGAATCGGGTTGTAAAGAAAGCATGTACTGCTGGCTATCTGAAATGCACAGGTACTCACTTTTTTATCTTTGTACAGACATTTTTGTGATCTCAACTAAGTTTTCTCTTTCTTGCAGTCTGATTTGTATCCTTTTGCAAACAAAAACACTTTAGCCAAAGTTAGTTAGCGTGTTGCCAAGACAAATGCATATGGACAAGGTGACTAGATGTCTATCCGAAAGTAATAATCAGATTTACTTTGCCTATGGGTTTCCCTGAATTGCACATGAAGAACCTATTATGTAAGAGATAACCAATGTTATAATGTCATATTTGCCAAGAAAGTTTGGTTCTCCAATGCGGTCAGACAAGTCACCTGAGGATAATCAAACATTTTAAGTGCATAGAATTTCTACCACTAGCTGATGTATGTAGTTTCTGGAAGTGACCTTTGACCTCTGCTCCTGCACATGTGAAACAAGATCTTTCTGCCCTTCGTTTAACAGGTTGGGAACGATTGCTCCTCTATGAAAAGGAAGGCGAATGCAGTGGTCCAGTATATTGTCTGAAGGGTGGAAATACACAGCAAGTCAGTGGAATTGGATGGAGCAGAGAGGAAGGACAAAATCTGTGCGAGTATCTACAGTGTGGAAATTACAGATCACACTCTCCTGTGTTCAATGTCGCAAAAGAGCAGTGGGAGAAAACCTATAATTTCTCAGGGAACAATAAAATTTGGGAATGCGGGAGCCATAATACATCCGTCCAGAATCAGGCACAGTTAAACATCCAGTGTGACCGTAAGAATGATCTCTTTCTTACTTTTGTTATCATCCCTAACACTGTAAACTCTCAATTACAGAACAGATATATAGATTTAAAAAGCATTGCCAATTTAGTTCCGAATCATTAAGATACTATTGCAGTTTTTATCAAGCTTCTGAATTTTTATACAGTATTTTTCTTTCTTTTTCATAAAACTTTCACCTGTTTTACAGTTACTAAGACAACATTTCTCATTTTCATTTAGTTTATCTTGCTGTACTGAAACTACTAAAACATTATTTAAAATAAAACTAACAAATATGCAATAAAAACTAAAATCATACGTATAATTTAATAACAACAAGCCAACGTTTATGGACCATAACACTTAATTATTTATTACAAATGAATTATACATTTATATGGAGGCATTTCAAGAAACTTTACTATTTTTTTATAGTAATATAAAGAAATAAAATATTTTAATATAATAAATTAACTCTAATTAATTATTATTGCAGAAACATTAATAGAACACATCTTTTCTCAGAATGTTCTCAAAGTGTTAAAAATCCATCCCATAACACCATGACAGCATTTTGGCCAATTAGTTAAAAGCAGTCAGTTCTTAAATGCTGTATCTCCTCCCCAGGTAAACCTACAAACATTACGCTTTCAAACAACTGCAGAGGAACGGTGCTCGTAGATAACGAGTCTGTTTGTGCATCCGAGTGGGATGATGGGATGTCCGACAAGTTATGTGACAGCCTGAATTGTGGTAAGGCCCTCTACAGCTGGTCTCCAGACTCGACAACAAAAAAAATGCACCAAAATTGCTTGCATTTTGGCTGTACTGGCAAGGAGACACTGGTGTGGCAGTGTGGCTTTAAAAAAGGCAGCTGTGATAACATCCTTCATGTGGCCTGTGAAGGTGAGTCATACACTTACTGTTGGACTGTAATTAGGACTTTTACTGTAATTGAATAATCAATTGATGTTAAAAAACTAGCTTCCTAGTTTCCTTTTTTGTGTTTTTGTGCTTGTAATTCATGTTTACAGAATATACAAAAAGATTAGTCATATGCTTAGATCATACTAGTATTTTCAGTGACAGAAGTTATATTTGTATTGCAGGTAGTGTTCATTCAGACATTAGAACCACTGAGAAGTGTGGTGGGAAAATTGGGATCAGGTATAAAGAGAAATGGCAATACGTTTGTGGAGAACTGAAAGAGGATGATACCAAGATGTTTTGTGATGTGCTCAAGTGCAACGATAGTCAACAACTGCTGGATGAAAGGGAAATGGCAAATGACATAAATGTGCAAATTGATTGCCCAGATACCCATTACAATATTTCTCAGTGCGTGCGCTATGTCACAACAGAAAAATGCACACGTGGTCCTGCAAAAATCATATGTGATGGTAAAAAATAAAATAAAACACAGATGCCATACACTTTAAAGTGCCCCTATTATGGATTTTTAATAAAAGTGAATGAGAACATCCTGGCAAGTTTAAAATCTGAAAGTGCACTGCGTATAAAGTTGTTGTCTCTCAAAAGAAAGAGTCGACTCTGAATCAAAGCTGTAGAGATCAATTGACCAATCACAGCAGACTAGCATCACATAAAGGAGGGCTTTGAAAAACTTAATCGTTGAGCATGTAAGGAAAAAATTAGTGCAGTAATAATTAATGCAAGTAATCACATCCAAAATAAACAATTTTGTTTACATTATATATGTATGTGTATTAAGTATTTTTATTGTGTTTAAATAAATACAGGTACAGTATATACAGTGTATATTTTAAAAATATTTGCATGTTTATACATTTATATTTTCTTTGTATATATTGTAAATATTTTGTATAACATGTTTTTAGGTATACACACATATATTATGTAAACAAAAACTTTTATTCTGGATGCGATTATTGGCGATTGATCGTTTGACAGCACTAGCAAAAATAAATGCATGTTATAAGACAATGAAAGTGCTTTTTTAACCTTGCATGCTTGTCAACCTGTTGTTAGGGAGTCCCAAAACAAAATATGAACCTGTCATTACCCATAATAGGAGCACTTTAATATAGGAAAATCATTTTTATTGTTCGGGATTTATTTTGCTGCTTCTTGTCGTCTTGCATGAAGCTGTGAATTTACTTGAATAAAGGTTAACTAACACGTAAAACTGTTTTATTAATACTGTAGGTTATATTCCAAAAGATGACCGTTCTTCGGTGGGCCTGATATTGGGTCTGTTAGGAGGCGTGCTGGGGTTGCTGATTTTGTTTTTAATATGGATAAATCGGCAACGCCTACTTTTAGCCTGTGAGTATCACTTACACCAAAAAGATATCATTCTGATTTGCATCATATTTACATGAAGTTACACAGTGATAATTGGAACGCCTTCATATTTTTAACCTGTTGGTGGCAGTGTTTCCCACTACTTGTCTACGCATCAGAGCCAATAGAAGCAATAGAAATTTCTACCTGTTTCTGTTTTTGCAGTAAGACATTACAGGAATAAAAATCGTAAAGAAGTCAAACCAGATATGAATGAAATGGATAAGATGGATACAAAGAACGAAGGTATACTGTATCATTTAATCATTATCACTTTGAACGTCGTGAATATCAACACATAAAAAGCCATGCTTTCCCTATAACGCTAAATGTATATTACTATATATTTTGATTATATGTATATTTATGTAAATAATGTATCATTAAAATAATTGTAATTATTCATATTTCAATTACAAATATTATTATTTATTTATTTTGTTTCTTTAGATTTGTCTAAGGAAAAGGCATCATTTTTAGATAATGATGACTATCAGGATGTGGATTCACTCGTGGAAAAGTCAGGTGAGAAATTCAATTATTAGGCTTATAATTTTAATTGTCAGTTTCATGCATTTCAACATAATGTATGTCAATCAATCAATATTTTACTCAGTCTGTTCATTTTAGTTTGTTGTCTGCCTGTCCATCCAAATAAACAAACTATACTAATACTATACAAAGTAAACTATAACATAAGTGAATTAATCTCAACAAATTTGAATCAACAAAATTACTGATTGTTTTTTATGTTTGATAAACTAAAATACCAGGTAACGTTGGTATTAGCATTGACTAAAGTTTATAGGGTTAATTTTGTCATTAATTACTCACCCTCGTGTCGTTGCAAACCCATGAGACCTTTCAGAACACAAATTATGATTTTTTTATTAAATCTGAAAACCGTCTGACCCTACCTAGACAGCAACACAACTGAAATGATCCCAGAAACATAGTAAATATGTTTTACGCAACACAATCTCACGAGCAATTCATACATATTCGTACGAGGTGCCAAATTTGTGCCAATTCGTACGATTTGTCTAAAACCAAGTGATGGGTAGGTTTAGGGGCGGGGTTATGTTTAGGTCATTCGTACAAATTCATACGAATTGGCATCTCGTAAAATA
>JAUMHR010000055.1:2172097-2183854 GCA_032361145.1 Enteromius fasciolatus
AAAAAAAAAAAAAAAGTTTATTTAAGAAATAATCACACAACATTTATCTTTAATTTTAATAAATCCTCTTAATTTACCAAAAAATAAAATGTGTTTAAATTTCATTAACTAAAAGAATTAAATTTGGGTGAAACTTGTTTTCTGTTTTTCATACTTTTATTATTTGTGGAAAAACTGTTGTGGAACAGTGTGGAACATTGTGGAAGCACTAGTTAAAATAAGTAAAGAATGGCATTGATTTGTACATTTTATCTTAGTTTGAACATTGTGTTTTTTAAATGCTTTTGTGTTTTGCTTTGGTACCGAAATTGGTACAGAGAACCGTGAAATTTCACTGGTATCGGTACCGAATACAGAAATTTGGTACCGTGACAACACTAGTCCGCAGAGAGCTTCCATAGCATCAGAGGAATTCGCTGTTAGGTGTCAGTCAGGAGAAGGGTACAAGAATTTCCAAGGCATTAGATATACCATGGAACACAGTGAAGACAGTTATAATATGGTGCAACATTACCAAGAACTGGATGACCTTGCGAAACTGATGAAAAGATGAGAAAAACTGGTTAGGGAGGTGGCCAAGAGGCCTACAACAACATTAAAGAAGCTGCAGGAAATACTGTCTGTGTAGTATGTGACAACAATCTCCCATATTCTTCATATGTCTGGGCTATGGGGTAAGGTGGCAAGAAGAAAGCCTTTTCTTACCAAAAAAACCATCAACATTGCAAAAGTACATTTGAATTCTCCTAAGTGCATGTGGGAAAAGGTGTTATGGTCTGATGAAACCAAGGTTAAACTTTTTGGTCATAATTCCAAAAGGTATGTTTGGTGCAGTATAAGCACTGCACATCACCAAACACCATACCCACAGTGAAGCATGCTAGTGGCACATCATGCATTGGGGTTGTTTTTCTTCAGCTGAAACTGGGGCCTAGTCAAGGTGGAGAGAATTAGGAGCAGTTCTAAATACCAGTCAATACTGGTAGAAAACCTTCAGGCTTCTGCTAGGAAGCTGATGATGAAGAGGAACTTCCAACATATCCAAATCAACAAAAGAATGCCTTCACCCAAAGAAGATTCAAGTTCTGGAATGGCCCAGCCAGAGCCTAGACCTGACCAGAATCATACCCAAAACGTGCTGTAATAAAATCAAAAGGTGCTTCAACAAAGTATTAGTTTCACAATCTTATGCAACCACAATATTATTATTATTTTTTTTAGTTCCTCCCACCTAAAAGATTTCAGTTTGTTTTTTATGAAATTGTACAGGTTATGGTTTACATTAAAGGTGGAAAAAGTCATTTATCTTGGTTGAATTTTTTCTCTACAACACCAAAACCTGGGGCCTGTTCCATAAAACAAGTTTACCAAATAAGCCAGGCTTTTGGCAAATAGCCAGACTTATTTCAAACCAAATTAACTGTCAATAAGTCAGACTAACTGAAATAAACCTGGATTATTTGCTAAACTTGTTTTATGGAACAGGCCCCTGGCATTTTAACAGTAGTGTTTAGACTTTTTATATGCGCTGTATTTGCAAACCTGTATTTGGTCAACATTGACTTCCATAGTAGGAAAAAAAATATTATGGAAGTCAATGGTGACCCAAAACAGTCTGGTTTCAAACTTTCTTTTTTAAAAATATCGTCCTTTGTGTTCAGCAGAAAAAAGAAATTCATACAGTTTTGGAACTACTTCAGGGTGAGTAAATGATGACACAAGTTTAATTTTTGGGTGAACTTTAACTGTAGCATCCATTCAGTGGGGAAAGCAAATACTGAGCTTAAGACAGAGGTTTATTATGTTCTACCTAAAATAGTCCTACATAATTTAGACAACATTTTGTGAAAATTGTGAATTGTGGAAATTGCATTGGTTTTAATGGAAAGTACAATGGTGTCTACTGGTGTAGTGGAGCAAAAAAGTATTTAGTCAGCCACCAGTTGTACAAGTTCTCCCACTTAAAAAGATGTGAGGCCTGTTATTTTCATAGTAGGTAAACCTCAAGTATGAGTCAAGTCAAGTCACTTTTATTTCTATACCATTTTTAACAATACAGATTGTAGCAAAGCACTGAAAATTATCAAGTATGAGAACAGAGTGATGGTAATGTTTAATGAAGAGAAGTACACTTTTTTTTATCAAATGCTGAGACGGTCTCTGTAGTCAAGACAACGATAATCACTTGAAATCAGGTGTCCCCAACTAAGCAAGCCAGAGGTGACAGCGGCAAGAAGGCTTAGTTGGGTCCAGTTCGCCTCTGGCCGGACACCCAGCACCTAATTTCTAGTTCAATGTTAAACACATGTTAGATTGTGTGAGGACTTATAGTGTTTGTGTGTGTGTTTATGTGCATCTGGAGCCTGCGATCTGTCCACGGAGCTCATCTAGGTGTTCTGGTCTCCAAAGAAGATCATCTCTTTGTGCTGGTACACCCACCATCTGATCTGGATACGGACTGAGGAACAGAATAAAAGAGAGACAGACTAATATTAGTGTAGAAGCTATTCTTTTCACAATGTAATAAGTACACCGTGTGTTAAGGGAAGTGTTCCCGGTTCCGGCTGATCTAATTAATGCAGCCTAACAACCCTTTAAAGGATTTGATAAATAAATGTGTCTCAGTGTGTTATGTGTAAGCCAGAGTAAAGAGATGTGTCTTTAATCAAGATTTAAACTGACAGTGTGCCTAAGCAGTGTGCCTGCCTCCCGAACAGTATTAGGTAAATTGTTCCAGAGTAAATAGGAAAAAGATCTGCAACGCAGTAGATTTTGATATTCTAGGTATTATCAAATTATTTTTGAGAACGCAGCAGATGCGGAGGACTATAATGTGATAAGAGCTCGCTCAAGTACTGAGGAGCTAAGCCATTCAGAGCTTTATAAGTAAATAACAAGATTTTAAAATCTAAACGATGTTTGATAGGGAGACAGTGCAGTATTGACAGATCCGGGCTAATATGCTCATACTTCCTGGTTTTAGTAAGGACTCTTGCTATGAGAGACAAAATAATAATAAGAAAAAAATCAAGAAAATCACACTGTAGGATTTTATAATTAATTAATTAATTTGCAAATTATGGTGGAAAATAAGTATTTGGTCAATAACAAAATGTCATCTCAATACTCTGGCAATGACAGAGGTCAAACATTTTCTGTAAGTCTTCACAAGGTTTTCACACACTGTTGCTGGTATTTTGACCTATTCCTTCATGCAGATCTCCTCTAGAGCAGTAATGTTTTGGAGCTGTCGCTGGGCAACATAGACTTTCAACGCCCTCTAAAGATTTTCTTTGGGGTTGAGATCTGGAGACTGGCTAGGCCCCTTCAGGACGTTGAAATGCTTCTTACGAAGCCACTCCTTCATTGCCCGGGTGGTGTGTTTGGGATCATTGTCCTGCTGAAAGATCCAGCCACGTTTCATCTTCAGTGCATTTGCTGATGGAAGGAGGTTTTCAATCAAAATCTCATGATACATGGCCCCATTCATTCTTTCATTTACACGGATCGTCCTGATCCCTTTGCAGAAAAACAGCCCCAAAGCGTGATGCTTCCACCCCCATGCTTCACAGTAGATATGGTGTTCTTTGGATGCAACTCAGTACGACTAGTTGAGTTTTTACCAAAAATGTTCTATTTTGCTTTCATCTGACCATATTACATTCTCCCAATCCTCTTCTGGATCATCCAAATGCCCTTTAGCAAACTTCAGTGTGTTACAAATGGTAGCCTTTTTTACTTTGGTCCCAGCTCTCTGCAGGTCATTCACTATGTCCCCCCGTGTGGTGAGATCTTGCATGGACCCCCAGATCGAGGGAGATTATCAGTGGTCTTGTAAGTCTTACATTTTCTAATATTTGCTCTTACAGTTGATTTCTTCACACCAAGCTGCTTACCTATTGCAGATTTAGTCTTCCCAGCCTGGTGCAGGTCTGCAATTCTGTTTCTGGTGTCCTTTGACAGCTCTTTAGTCTTGGCCATATTGGAGTTTGGAGTGTGATTGTTTGAAGCTGTGGCTTCCTGCGTTAGTTCAGGCAGGTCTCGTAGTCAAGCTCTGCTGTTAGCTGATTGGAAACTCAAACCCAGCCCCATCAGCTGATCACACACCCAAGCTCACTATTGGCAAACCCACTTAGCGATCATGTCATCTACTGCCAACTACGAAGCCCAGTGGATCGAATCAATCGAGGAATCTCCTCATCAAAACAGATGAAGCTACTATAAACGAGAATGTTGCTGTCCGTCGGAGCACTCGTCTGGCAAATAAAGCATCCTTTTCTCCAAGCATCAGCGATTGGCCTTTGCCAAAAATTCTGGAGGTACTATTTAAAAGCCAATTTCCAGTTCCAACCGGAGCTACTCATGAAGAGCTGTTTAATCTGCTTCGTGAAAACTTTGATATTCCGGCTTCCCACTCTCCACCGCCGCCTCCTTCAGCCACAAAGAAAAGTATGCAGAAAAGAAAATGATGTTAGGTAATGATGTTAACCTTATTAAAATATTATTGGGTCCAGAACTGTGTGACGGGCGCGTCGTAGATTGCGGTGATGTGTCCGTTATGCTTAAAGACAATGATCCTAGACTTTCAAAAACTTTGACTTACCCGAATTTGTTGTGGCATTTGGGGTTTTCAGAGATGTCATTTGTGAAGTCTTTCCATCTCGTAGAGCCGAGCTAGACACATATTTAGCCATCATCGCAGACTTAGCTGTTACTTATGGAGGAACACTGTTCTACGAATATCATAAGTCTTTCTCGGCAAAAGCTGCTATGTTTATTCAGCAATTCAATCAGCCTGAACAGCCTGATCTTAAGGTGAAGCAATTTGCCACTCCATTGTGTCATAACTTTAATGAAAATGTTTGCAAGTTCTTTAACTGTAAATATATTCATGCTTGTAGTTACTGTGGAGACGGTCACCCCAAGTCTGTGTGCCCGAGACGAAACCGATTTGTGAAAAAGGAAAAAAAGAAATAAAACCATCAACCTCAGTAAAAGTTTAAAAGCTGGGTCGGGCTTTAAAAAATCATCCCAATCGCTGTTTCGTCAACTACTTATTAACTGGTCTTGTTCAAGGTTTCATTGCAGGATTGTGTTGGATGCCTAATTATTCTGTTGTCTGTAATAACTTACTTTCAGCTGTTAAAGAGCCTGAAATCGTCGATTGACTGTTGGAGAAAGAGGTTAATAAGGGTTTTATGATCGGGCCATTTGATGATCCTCCCTTTCCAGTTTTCCGACTCAATCCGATAGTCATCGCGACTCGTAAATATTCTGGAAAAAAACGTTTAATAATTGATCTATCTGCCCCTCAACATGATTCAGCTCAAAGTATTAATAGTCTTATTCCTTTAGCTCCTTTTTCTCTGTGCTACGCTACCATTGATGATGCAATCAAGTTGATCATGCAGGCAGAGGAGCGTGGTTAGCTAAAGCAGACATATCTGATGCATTTAAAGTCATGCCTTTACATCCTTCTCCTGTCAGAAGCACTTGGATTCTTCTTAACAACTGCAAATTACCTTTTGTACTTCATCTTTTAGAGGATTTTCTGCTAGTTGATTACCCACACGCTAAACCGACTCGTGGCATTTCAGCACTTAAGTATACATTTAATGATCTGGGTGTTCCTCTTTCCGAGGAAAAAACATTAGGTCCTCTTTAAACCATTGAATGTTTAGGCATCATATTAGATTCTAACTTAATGCAAGCCTCTCTGCCTCTGGAGAAATTACACCGCATTAGAGAAATCATGGTAAAAGCTACTAAAGCCGTTTCTTTTTCAAAAAGAGACTTGCTGTCTCTACTAGGCCATCTTAATTTCGCTATGCGGATAATTAACCTGGGGAGGTCTTTCATAGCCAGGCTGCTCGAACTCTCAAAATCTGTTAAAAACCTCAATGATAAAATTACCTTAAATGAAGGTTGTAAGTCAGAACTCAGGTTCTGGTCTTTGCTTTTAGATAATTGGAACGGTATTTCTTTTTATTGCATTCTTCTACAGCCCTTAAATTATACACCGATGCAGCGCCTTCCATTGGTTTTTAACGGACAGTGGTTCGCTAGTACATGGCCAACTGAAATGTTATCCGTACCTGTTAATACCTTGTCAACTGCAATGCTGGAGTTGTACCCTATCGTGATAGCTTGTTTATTGTGGGGCAAACACTGGTCAAGAAAACAAATTACTTTTTTCTGTGACAATGAAGCAACCGTGCAAATTATTAATAAGGGACGCTCCTCTGTACCATTTATAAATCGCTTTTGTAGGCGCCTTACTTGGCTGTCAATTTTGGGTAACTTTCAATTTCGGGCTGCTCACATTCCTGGGCTAAACAACCAAATTGCTGATTCTTTGTCTCGGTTTGAATTTCAGAGATTTCACCTACTGTGCCCGGAGGCAACACCATCCAGCCTGGTCTGTCCCCCTTTCAGCCAAACCATACTAGATTAGGCTTAACTCTACAATCGTACTTGCACTCTGCTGCTCATTACATGCGACACGGTCTGGCTAAAAGTACTTTAAAAACGTATGACTCTGCCTGGTCTCATTTCAGTTCCTTCTGTGCTACTTTTTCCATGAATGTTATACCAGTTAATGTCACAATTGTTAGTGCTTTTATAGTCCACTGTTATGAATCTCAAAAAATCCAGCCTTCAAGCATTAAAAGTATGATCGCTGGCATCCAGTTCCACCTGCGCTGCTTGGATCCATCTACCATCAGCTTACTAGGAAACCCATCAATTCGCCTTCTACTCAATGGTCTCAAAAGGGAGAAACCTCAAGGCAACGATCAGCGTCTACCCTTTACACTCTCACTTTTGATAAAGTTAATATCACAGTTAAGATCAGGATGCTTCGGGTCTTACACTGATTTAATGCTAGAGTCAGCTTTACTCACAGCTTTCTATGGTTTTTTAAGAGGGGGCGAGTTTACCACACACACTAATACTTTTGATCCATCACAAGATCTCACAATTTCTGATATAACTATCTATTCACAATACTTCACTGTATATCTAAAACATTATAAAACTGATAGAAGAAAAGAAGGGACTGTTATCTATGTCTCCGGTTTTAACTCAGATTTTTGTCCCTTGTCTTCCATGTTGGACTACTTGAAAAGCCGTGCACAAGCTGGTCCCCAGGACCCTTTGTTCTCCACTGAGGAAGGGAATCCTATATCCAGAACCTGGTTCTCCTCTTATCTACGCCTTCTCTGCCAATACTGCGGCCTTCCTCCAGAACGTTACACGGCTCATTCCATACGCATTGGGGCTGCTACAACTGCCGCTTCCTCAACCCCCGTTTCTACCTTAAAGGCCATGGGGCGATGGTCCTCAGCAGCTTATGAATGCTACCTATGACCTGACACTTGAGCCATCCTTGAGGCTCAAAAAGCCATGAGTACAGCTCATAAATAATAAATTGTTGGCTAAGAGCTTTGGGTGTGTTTTCTATTCACATCACGCTATAGTTCATATAATAGTAATTACAGAAGAACCAGTTGAAATCCTTAGGAACAAATGGATGAATGCGCTCACATCCAGCGGAATGGCACTGCAAGCTGGCACCCGGAACCTCTCAGAAACCTGACAACTAGATGGTATCTTGCTAGGGAATGCCCGTCCACTGCATCATGGTATGCTGAGATGGCAGCAATGTAGATTTTCAAAGTGGAAGAGGACAGCCTCCGCTCCAAATTTTCCTGAAGGAAGGGAAGCAACATTCCGACCGAGCATTTTGGTTTCTGTTGTCAGAAAAAAATATGAATATGAAAAAATAAATATGAAGTAGTGACTGAAATGCACCCCATTATTAGGCCTATTAAACTAGCTCTATTTTACAAGATGTTAATCTGGATTAAAATACTGATTTATAATCGAGCCGTTGTCTGATGAAGTCAAATATAGACAATGACATGTAAAACCGAGTTACAAGCAACATAATATCTATTTTAACCAAAAGCTCTGCTCATCTTAGCCGCTCACCGAACAGAACAGACGCAGGGAGAGGTGTATGCGCGCTTGGAAAATGAGCTCGCGCTGCACTACCAGAGACTCGCTGAGGTTTGTCCAAGAAGTCGCTAGATTTGTCGTTTTTTTTTCTTTGCGATTTTAATTAAAGCACCGGCTGTACTGATGAGATGCACATAATATATCGTTCAATATATATCGCCCAGCCCTAGGACTCATAATCAAAGAAATCCCAAATAAGACTTTGCCGCTTTCTTCCACTCCAAATTTTCCTGAAGGAAGGAAAGCAACACTCCGACCGAGCATTTTTGTGGATCCTCTTGTTGAGAGGAATACCAGTCAGTGAATAGGCCCCACTTCTGAGTGTAGGCCTACCTCATAGAGTGATGGCATCCACCACTGCCTGGGGAAGGTCAGAGAAGTCTACAGAGTCCGGCCCAGAAGCCAGATGTGTAGGTTCCAGAGATTGGGACGTGGGTGCCAGATTGTGCCTATCCCCTAAAAAGAAGGTCCTTCCTCAGGGGAATCTTCCATTTAGAGTCTGTCAACAGGAGCCTGAGGTCCGCAAACCAGGTTCGGGTGGGCCAGAGTGGTGCAACTAACAGAACCTGCTCCTGGTTCTCCCTGATCTTGCACAAGATTTGTGCAAGGATGCTCCCTGGGGGGAAAGGCATATTTGAGAGGGGCCTGGGGCCAGCTGTGTGCCAGAGCTTCTGTGCCGAGGGGGGCCTCAGGCAGGGAATAAAACAGCCCGCAGTAGGAGGATTACTGGGAGGCAAACAGACCTACCTGGGCCTCCCCGAATTGACTCTAGATCACTGGTCTCAAACTCAATTCCTGAAGGGCCACAGCTCTGCACAGTTTATCTCCAACCCTAATCAAACACAGCTGATCCAGCTAATCAAGGTCATTATGATCACTAGAAACTCAAAGCAGGTGTGATTTGGAGGTGATTGGACCTAAACAGTGCAGAGCTGTGGCCCTCCAGGAACTGAGTTTGAGACCCCTGCTCTAGATCATCCTAGGGTGGAGTCTCCAGTCTCTGGGAAGGGTGATCTGCCCTGAGAATGCATCGGCTGCACAATTCAGTTTGCCCGGAATGTGAATTGCTTGCAGTGATTTCAACCACGAGTGAGAAGAGGAGATGGCTGTCGAGTTGCGCCAGCTGATGGAAGCGCAGACCCCCCCTCCTGGTTGATATACACTACAATTGTGATATTGTTGGTCCGGACCAGCACATGCTTGTCCCGCAGTTTTGAATTTTTCATTAGTTTTTATTTAGTTTTGACTTTGAAATTGCTTAGTTTTCTTTTTTTTTTTGTAAATTAGGATATTTGTCAGGTGCATGAATCAAAATCACCATTGTAAGTATTGTGTAATACAAACTATAATATAGCTGCTTTCACTAATATATTTAATGGTTTCTGTTGTCAGAAAAAAATATGAATATGAAAAAATAAATATGAAGTAGTGACTGACATGCACCCCATTATTAGGCCTATTAAACTAGCTCTATTTTACAATATGTTAATCTGGATTAAAATACTAATTTATAATCGAGCCATTGTCTGATGAAGTCAAATATAGACAATGACACGTAAAACCGAGTTACAAGCAACATAATATCTATTTTAACCAAAAGCTCTGCTCATCTTAGCCGCTCACTGAATAGAACAGATGCAGAGAGAGGTGTATGCGCGCTTGGAAAATGAGCTTGCGCTCGCGCTGCACTACCAGAGACTCGCTGAGGTTTGTCGTTATTTTTTTCTTTGCGATTTTAATCAAAGCACCGGCTTTACTGATGAGATGCACATAATATATCGTTCGATATATATCGCCCAGCCCTAGGACTCATAATCAAAGAAATCCCAAATAAGACTTTGCCGCTTTCTTCCGACTTTCACTGCAGCCGTCATGCTAGCCGGCGGCGTCGCGGACAGACTGTGTACACGTGACATCACAGACTACGTGGTGCCACACGGGTCCAACACCTGGCTTAAAACTGGCAGCAGGAAGTAAATAGAATTTAATTCAACACAAAATTACAACACTTATTACAAAGACGAAAACGAAGAAAAATATTAATATTAGTTGAAGTTAGTTTTGTATACACACAAAACAGTTTCAGTTAGTTTTTTTTTTTTTAAACTCTCGTTGCTATTTTTATTTCAGTTCAGTTCAGTTATTTCAGTTTTCAGTTTTATTTTAGAACATGCTTTTTCAATTCTAGTTTTAGTTTTTTCGTTCGTTTTTGTTAACTATAATAACCTTGATCCAGGAGCCTGAGGCTGCCTGGCCGTTCCACACGGCGCCCCAACCCATTGGAGAGGCATCTGTGGAGACCACCACATGCCTGGAAACCTGTAAGAACACAGGGTCTGTCCATGGGCTGAATAGGCGGCGACACTCAGCGCCTGGAAAAGTGGAAACGCCTATTCGGAGCAACCAACACCTAGCCGTGCAACCAATGCTGAAGCAGTCTCATATGCAACCAGGAGCCTCTGAAAAATTTCACACTGCCTTGTACCAGCAGGACTGCAATCTCCATACGCAGGACAGAGACACTCTTCACCTGAACAGAGGTGAAAAGAACGCCTATAAACCTGGGTGAATCGCATAGCCAAGTCGGACCGTCCTGATCAACCTACGAGACAGGCTGGGAAGCGCTAGCCAGGTCCCCAGCCTGTGTGCAAGTGAGCTCCTGGACATCAATCACTTTTTTAAAAAAAATTTTTATCACCTGCCTGGAGGCCCACGCCATGACCTTCATCGCCCTAATGGCAAAGTCGGTCACTGCGCACAGTTTCTGCATCAACCTATGGTCAGAACTACCCTCATGCAGTCCTTTTAGTGCCTTGGCCTGGTGGACCTGCAGGATGGCCTGGTCCGCAACAACATAATCCTTGTCTGTTATTTAAGACTATAGATTCTGCTCTTAATGCCTCTCATAACATTTGTGTGGAGGAGTCACCTTCTGTCTGTGAAAGCTTTCTTGAGTTCTTTATTGAGAAGATGTCCTCTACGAGGGCTTCAATATCAGTTCCTGTACATGACCCGTCTATTTCCTTCTCTTGCTCGTTTTTTTTTTATCATTTTGAGCCTGTGTCATTGTCGTTTGTTCAGGACATTGTTGATCATCTGAATCCCTCTGGTTCTCCTAGTGTTCCTCCTAAATTATTTAAGGAAGTTTTCCCTACTATAAGACCCTCTGTTACAGCAGTGATAAACAATAGCCTGTGCATGGGTGTAGTCCCTGGGCATCTTAAACATGCTGTGGTACAACCAGTGATTAAGAAACACGTTTGTTTTTTGTTTGTTTATTGTCAACTAATGACATTTTTGGAAAGGAACAATATTCATGAAGTTTTCCAATCCGGTTTTAAAAAATGTCATAGCACGGAAACAGTACTTTTAAGAGTTCTTAATGATATCTTCTTAGCCAGTGTTTCTGGTGATAATGTCATCTTGGTGCTTTTAGATTTGTCTGCTGCATTTGATACAGTGGACAATGGAGTCCTGCTCTCACGTCTCAAGCAGTGGGTGGGCATCAGAGGCTCGGCACTAGAATGGGTTAGATCATATTTGACAGATCGAACTTTCTGTGTCAGGCTTGGTGACTTGGTGTCCTCTGTTGCCCCTCTTGTGTGCGGTGTCCCCCAGGGCTCAGTTCTTGGCCCTCTTCTTTTTTCTTTGTATTTGTTGTCTCTTGGCTCCATAATTAGGAAGCATGGCATCTTTTTTCATTTTTATGCGGATGACACTCAGATTTATGTGCCCCTT
>JAUMHR010000055.1:2197847-2233076 GCA_032361145.1 Enteromius fasciolatus
AACGCCATATGCCGTAGATGCTCATACCACACGCACGTTTAATATATTTTGATATATAGAAGAAATAAATTAATTAATAAAGAGCCAGATCAGGTAAACTGTTAAGACTGGCTATTGTAATATCAGTATCAGGTAAGATTACTCACATTTATTTCTGCACTCGGTTAAATATGTTTTAATTATCAAAATGAAACATGGGTTTATTACAAATAAAAATCATAATAGTTGAACTAAAGTAACCACACATTAACATGGTTTTGCTGTACTTGCCATTCAGCTTCACCATGGTAGGCTTTCTGATTATATTATTTATAATCAATCTGAATGACTAAAGCAATGCACGCATACAGAGCGTGTGATTTTTTTATCGCATGATAAGAGTCTCACAATGTTAATGCCGATTGCGGCCTACCACTACTTTAATTATAGCAGTTTAGTATACCAAAGGTACAATAGCAGGGTATTTTTATTTATCACTGACATATATAAATGTTGTTGTTTTTTCAAATTAAATTTGACCATAATTTAGATCTTTCATTTTGGACTGAACTAACCCTTCAAAGACAACATCACAACATCTTTTTGTCTTTCTTTCTTGTCGTCAAGGTAATGAAATACAGGTTGTGCCGCTGCTCCGACAAGAAACATCACAACAACAACAACACTGATCACGGCACTGTACTCGGCCTGGATGATGTCAAATGTCACGTCAGTAAATTCCATTAACATTCCCGCAGAGATTCCAGCTGTTTGCCTGCCAGTCATAGTCCGGTTATGTTCTACATTTTAGCAGATGGCATCACAACACCAGCACGGTTGTGTTTTCTATGGATTATTCTGGCATCTTGTGGTAGTACTCTATCTCTCTCTCTCTCTATTATGCCTGTGTGATTTTCTAGGATTTTTCCAAAACAAAAAAAAATGTTTTGTGGTTTTCTGAACAAGCTGCTTTTGATTTTGTCTCTATAGGGCAGGAATGTCAAAAACGTTTAATAATAATTAAATGGTTCGATCTCTGTTTGCCTGGCCTTTTGCGACAGAATTGTGTGCGCTAGCTTGAGGGGTTATTGTATGTGTCATATCTTATTAATACTGTGCATCTTAATGGCTATTATATGGCTGTAAATGCATCATGACAGGTTTCATTGCACAAGGGAACACCAGTCAAAAGGACATAACCCAAAAAAAATACTTAAAATTCACTCACCCTCAGGCCATCTAAGATGTAGTTGTTTGTTTCTTCATCAGAACAGATTTGGAAATATTTAGCATCACATCATCACAATCCAAACAGCTGATAAAAACATCCACACCACTCCAGTCTATCGAGTGAAAAGCTGTGTGTTTGTATGAAACCAATCCATCATGAAGGTTTTTATTAACTGTTTTGACGGCACCCATTCGCTGCAAAGGATCCATCGGTGAGCAAGTGATGCAATGCTACAGTTCTCCAACTCTGTTCCCATGAAAAAACAAACTCATCTACATGTTGACCAGAGGGTGACTACATTTTCAGCTCGTTTTCATTTTTGGGTGAACTGTTTCTTGAAGGCCTGTGGGTGCTACGTGACGTGAGCATGATATCACCAGCTCATGTCAGATCAGAGAGAGACTAACCCTAGATATTCCCAGGGGTGCATGTGAGCTCTCCAAGGCTTCTGTCTGCAGTGTCATGTTTGTTTCAGGAGCTGGGATGCGTGTGCATGTCTGTATATGTGTCTGTTAACGTTGTGTGCTGTTGGTGCGTATGTGTGTGTGTGTGTGTGTGTGCGCGCAAGCTTGACTGCAAGTGCATGGATGTGTTTGTCTGTTTGTAAGTGTGTTTTTGTGCATGTATATATTACATGTGATAATTTCTGGGATGGATGAGGAAAAGTTGGAGCAACAGGGTGACCGATATTTTTAAACGGGAAATGAAGTATTCTTAAGCCTGTGATGCATTAGAAAGATGTGTCAAATGCCAGCAGATAGATTTGTTGTGGACTATGGTAGTTTATGAGTATTTTTTTCAAGTCAGATTTACAAATTAGACACAATATTTATCTCATATACAGCAGATTCCGGTCTGCTTTCTTTTCGATCAATTTTCAGTATCTCCTACAAAGGATTGTCAAATATAATCAGTAATAATATGTAAATCAAACTTTTTCAACTGATACATTTCTGTATTATTTTGATGTTTATCATGTGGCTGTAATAAAATGATTTTTTTTTTTAATTAATAAACATGCATAAAATGATGTCTTCCTTACCTGCCTGCCTGTGTCTGTACAACTAAGCTGTGATGCTATTAATAACTAAATCTATTAAAAATAATTTTCTGAGATAAATTAAAATATAAATATTTGATAAAAATAAATTAAACAAAAATGATTACCTATAAAAATAACTAAAAAATAAACAAATTAAATCTAAATAACAAAATTAATCTGAAACTTCAACTAAATTTCTAAAATTTTAATAAAAAATAAAACAAAATAAAGGTTAATATTTGAATCATGTCAAAACAATGAAAAATATTATTTAACACTAAATAAATAATCCTAACATAACACAAGCTGTTTTTGAATTGAGAAATCCTCCTTTGAGCCACGTAAACCTTTGACCTTTCACCCCTGAGAACTGTTCTGGTATTTCATTTATTTCTTAACAGTGCATTCTATTGTTCAAAGGGCATTTTGCCATCTTAAACCACTCAGCTCCTTTGTTAAATTCCTAATCTGATGTATCAGTTGATCTTTTACTCCATGTGTGGCCAAATCTCACAAAAATGTCTCACATTTCAATCAGAAATTAATAAAAGAGGAAGAAACTATATTTTTGCATTGTTGTAGAACCATTACAGTGCCGTAATTCCTGTTTATGATAAGTTTGCGTGTCTGCTTTATTCTTCCCATCTCACTTGATAACTTATTGATTGCTCATGCTAAAAACAGATTTTAAGCTTTACAATCAGTTCTTAAGCTAGCAGACAAATCCAGCATTGTACTCCAACACTGTGTTGTTTCTGCTGAGTGTCAAGCTACAACTTGACTGTGAGTGTTTCCGTAAGTTTGTGTCTGTGCATAAAACATGAAAACTGGTTACACACATACAGTATTGTTAATACAGCCTTTTATTTAAATATATAAGTGAAACCTTAGTATTAAACTATGTTACTCACCCCTGCTCTTTTTCATGTAAAAAGTAAATCACATGCTTTGAGAATCCGTAGTCACACCCACCAGTTTACAATAGGCGGAGTCAACTGAGTTTTCTCCATCTGAATGGCCAACAGAGCGTGGGGGCGTGGCTTCGCGGACAAAACACTGAAGTGTGCGCTCACGCGGCGGTTTGATTGACAGATCAGAGTGACTAGTTCAGCGAAGGAGCCGGGGGAGATTCTCAGCGCAATGTCAAGTCCAAAAAGAGTTTGCATCGTCGGCTCTGGGAACTGGTAACATTTTTTATATTTTAGAAATGACAGTTTGATCTGCAGGGATCATGTGACAGCGTAAGACTATAAGCTTAAACATTAAACAAGCCGTTCAATGAATCACATGCTATTACCAAGTTGTAAGGTTATGACATTTGAAAGGGCAGACGTATTATTAGATGATACTGACATAGACAATGTATTATTTTTTTTGTTACACATATGAGTTCCACTTCAGAAGTTCTGTTCAACAGCTGTGAATGTGCTTGAATATTTATCACTGTTTGCTTGAGCCATTTGTAACATTGCTGTACTGCAAAACAAGCAGGACACTTGTTCCAGTCAGTCACACTAGTTAGGTTCAGTATTTATGTTCCATAAGTTTCAACTAACCAACATACAGCCGTCTGGCCACATCTGTGTCCATTTCTACACACCATTTTTTTTTACATTTTAAATGTTTATAATATTCTTCTTACGATACAGGGCTTACTTCCTTAAACCTTTGGGATCTAACACTGATAGACGTTTATTAAAGTAAATATGATCTGCTGATAACTTTGAGACTTGCACAAGCTTAAATCTTTGAAATGGGGTTCCTTTAAAACCACCTATTTATGGTTACACTAAACAAGAATCCAAAAGTAGTTGTTTATGTAACAACAATGCAAGTTTATGTTTATACATCCATTAAGAGTCATACTGGATTTGTTATAAACTCTGAATGCATATACAGTGGAAATGTTTCTAGTTAAATCAGTGTTTACACACAACCCAAAATAATTCATTTCCCCAAACAATACTTTTACTAGAGTAGACTGAGCGTCTGATCTTACACAACAGGCTTTGATCACAATCATCCCTGTCCCTTGGAATGCAAACGCACCATTTGGTGTGAGATCCTGAAGGTTGTAATGAGAGAAGTCCTTGATTACATTTCACCCAGCACTGTTCACTCACAGTATTGTGATATTGCACGCAACCTTTCACATCATTACCTCTCTTTCGCTCGTGTCCGCAGGGGTTCTGCTATTGCTAAAATAGTTGGCACAAATGCAAGGAAAAATCCAAAGTTTGACTCCACGGTTAACATGTGGGTTTTTGAAGAGACGGTGAATGGACGTAAACTCACAGAGATCATAAACACAGACCACGAGAACGTCAAGTATTTGCCTGGACACAAGCTTCCGGAGAATGTTGTAAGAAACTTACATCTTACACTTGATCATATAATTTATATGAATAATAAAATGTTTACATTTAATAAATAATGTCTAATAGAATAAAAATTAAATATATTTTTTATAAAAAAAGTTTTACTTTTATATTAAAATATGAAAATAATTGTATATCCGTTGTTTTATATAACTGATAACTTATTATATATATATATATATAAAACCTATATTATATATTCTATATTATTAAATCTGTAAATAATAATAACTGTTGTAAGTTCTAATGATACATTTTTAAGCAAATATGGGAACGTTATTTGCATGAAATGTATAATATATATATATATATATATATATATATTAATAATAAATATAACATTATTTTATTTTATTAAAACACACATACACTCTTAATATAAATATAATTATATTATAATTATAATAAATTAATTATAATAAAATATAATTGTTAAATAAATAATAAAAGGGTCATATAATCTATATAACGTAATATGAATTATTTATTTTTTAAACTAAATGAAAATATTAATTTATGAATAAATTATAACTTATTTAAATATTTATAATAACTTCACATTTTTTACTTTAATTATTTTATAATATAAGTTACTTATTTTACATGCATTGTTATCTTATATAAAACAATATCATGAAATATATAGCCTAAAATGTATTTTTATAATAAAACGGATATTTCATGTTTTGCCAGAAATTGTCATAACAGCAAATAATTGCTCCGCTATAGAGGAACTTACACACAATACAGAAGTCTGCAGAAGAGTGCTGAGCCATAGATTCTCCCCCAAAATTTCTAGGAGGCACTTGCTGCTTTGCTTTGCGAAGGAAACCATCCATTTGCACTCAGCTAATATAAAGCTGATGAAGCAGCATGTGGTTTCTCTATCATTATACCTTAAGTCAAAATGGTTGAGAGTCAGTCAAAGGCTTCAGCCTAACTAGGTTCAATAGAGGACTGGGCTAGAGGCCTAGAAACCATTGGCAGAAGCACCAAATACATGGTACAGTAACCAAAATGATTTGTTAGTGAACAAGGTGCTTCTGGCTTGATGTGCATCCAAACTCGGCCAACATGTCCGTCACACAAATCAGAGCACCACACTGTAGGTGTAACCAATCATACAGTGAATATATTGAGTGCATGCTGGTTTCTCTAGGTTTCATCATTCAGCATCAAACAGACTCTTCTCTCTATTCCCTCTCGTTCTCTCGCTCACAGGTGGCGGTGCCAGATCTGCTCGACGCTGCCAAGAGCGCTGATATACTGCTGTTTGTGATTCCACATCAGTTCATCGGCCGCGTCTGTGGCATCATGAAGGACAAAATCAAAGCGGACGCGCTGGGAATGTCACTCATCAAGGTCCCGTAGACTCTTGAATATATGCACTGTGTGCTGTTTTCTCTCTTACTCATCAGTCATAGGAGAAAAGAGGAAAGTTGCTTTCTAAGATCACGAGACCGTCACGTAAGACACAGATAGCAAACGATGACTCTGCATGTGGTCGGTTTAGGGGGTGGATGAAGGCCCAGACGGACTGAAGCTGATCTCAGAGGTTATTCATGAGAAGCTGGGAATCAAGATGAGCGTGCTGATGGGAGCAAATATCGCCAATGAAGTGGCAGACGAGAAGTTCTGTGAAACCACTATTGGTGAGGCTGATGAAAGCCACGTGAATATGAGTATTATATGTCAGATGAGTCTGTTTTTGGTGATTGTATGCATTTGTGTTTTATGTTTATAAGGCTGCCGGGATCAAGCTCAAGGGGCCTTGCTTAAGGAGCTCATGCAGACGCATCACTTCCGGGTCACGGTCGTTCAGGAAGCAGATGTGGTTGAGATATGTGGTGCTCTGAAGGTTTGTTAATTCACACTTTTTCATTGTACTCTTCACAAAGCAGTGGATATGTGAACTATTCAGATGCGTGATATTCTGTTAAATCTATTTTTAGCTTGACATCGCATGCAGTGTTGCAGTTGTTTTATCAACAGCGGTAATCTGTGTTCATTTGGCAAGCATGAGTCGTCCATTTTAAAGTCTATTAGCTTTCTCTTTTGCTGTAAATACAGCAAGTTATTGTTTGAAGCATGATGTATAAACACAAAACAATCGAACCGAAAGGTCTGACCGTTAAATTAGCGGTGTTGATATTATTAACTGAAACTAAAATAAAAAGTTGAAATTATATATGTTATGAAATTATGTATGTTACAATATTTAAAAATCTAATTAAAAGCTAATTCAAAATATAATTAAACAGTATATGTAAATAATTCTTAATACTGCCACAGCTATGCAAATGTTGCTTGAAGTGTGCTTGTGCCATTTCTTTTAATATATTTAATTATATTTTTTTATTTTATTTATAGATTTTAGTTACAATTTTAATTTAACAATTTATTTTACATAGTTTTATTTTAAGTATTTCAACTTAAATAAAATAAGTTTATATTTTAATGAATTTCAGCTAACATTCTTTTCAAATAGTTATTTTTTTTTGTCTTAAATTGTATTGGGTGTTTTCAATTATACTAAATATTATATTTATATAGGCTATGTTTCTAAATTAACAATATTTGGTATTTAAAAGTCATATTTAGGGAAATGTTTTTAAATATGAATGCATGTACATTTATGCATTTGCCAGACATTTTGTCCAAAGCAACTTACATTGCATTCAGTGTAGACACTTTTATCGGTTGCATGCATTACCTGGAAATCAAACCCATGACTTCGATGTCATGCTTGGTTTGCCATGCTCTGCTGTTTGAGATACAGGAGAACACACTGCTTCTGACGTTTGGTTAGAGTTAAATGAACAGATTGTTCATTCATTAATAAATGTCATAATTTACTGACCCTAATCTCAGCTGACTAATGAGCTTCTAATACTAAAAGAACACAAGCACCATATAATATAGTATAATGGGAAATTTCCAAACATCACATTAGTTGTAATCCAGTTCTGCACCCATCAGACATTTCGACCCTCTGTCTTCCTACAGAACATAGTGGCAGTAGGAGCAGGTTTCTGTGACGGGTTGGGTTTTGGTGACAATACGAAGGCTGCGGTGATCAGACTGGGCCTCATGGAGATGATCAGCTTTGCTCGGTTGTTCTGCACCGCCGGATCGGTCTCTCCTGCAACTTTCTTGGAGAGCTGTGGCGTCGCAGATCTCATTACCACATGCTACGGAGGACGAAACCGGAAAGTTGCAGAAGCTTTTGCCAAGACTGGCAAGGTGAGATGCCAAAACAAAGACAAATACATCCAGAAATTAGAAATGTAACTTTATTTAATTGCATAAGGATATATGCCACATATATGACTCAAGATCTATATTTCATGTCTTATACAGGAGCTTTGGGTCAGAAAGTAGTTTTAAATTGGAAATCATTGTGACTGTAGTTGTCAAATATTATTCATACTAATATATAATAAAATTTGGCATATCACAGTTTGGGATAATTATAGCTTACACTAAAACTAAAAGCGAAACCACTAAAAATGGTTATTCGAAAGAAAGTAAATGTGAAATTAAAAAAAAAAAAAAATTATATATATATAATATATACATTTTTTAAACTTTGTGGGAAAATCTGTGGAGTGGATACATATAATGAAGTATAATATAATAATATTTAAAATAATTAAATATAATACAGTTATTCAGAGCTGAGATTAATTTATGCTGAATCATATTCAAATTAGCCTGGTCCTCGCCCAGTAGGCAAGTATTAAATACATGACACCAGCAAAAATGTTTTCACCCAAAAACGTATTTGAAATGTATTTTTTCGTTTTGTTTAGTTTATTAGCAGTACAAACAGGGTACCTTGGCACTGCCAAAACCATATGTAGCTAAGTGCATTATGAGAATAATGCAAAACAGCTCAATTAACATGCATAATAAGACACAAAACCACAATAAAGCAAATAATTATTCAGTACATGTTTGATTATGTGTGTTTCAGTCTCTTGAAGAGCTTGAAAAGGAAATGTTGAACGGTCAGAAGCTGCAGGGTCCAGCCACGGCCGCTGAAGTTCACACCATACTTCAAAATAAAGGCGTCCTGGACAGGTAAGATGCAAACTTTCATTACAGATTCAAACCTCTTGTGCCCAAGACCAAACATTGTGTATTAAAAACAATTTGACACATATCTGAACGTTTTCTCTTCCCCCAGATTTCCTCTGTTTAATGCTGTGTACGGGATCTGTTACGAGGGTCGGCCTGTTACCGAGTTCATCCACTGCCTGCAGAATCATCCAGAACATCAGTGAAAGAAGAACAAAGCTGTAATATGAGTGTTTGTGTGTGTTGTGAGCCCTGCTGAACGAAATAGCAGTGCTTTTGTTAAACTGTAAATTAACCACCAGCTTGAGCTCAAACAGAAGCAGCATGCAAATCTATAGTGACCTAAGATGGTCTGTTCAGCAGGGTGTTAAAAAGTCACACGAGGACGCTCTCTCTCTCAGGTTTTATCATAGCTGCTGCTCATTTTTAATGAATCCGTCCCGCAGCGGTGTACTTTCAGCCATTTATTCTGCAGAAAGGCTTCAAATGTCAGACTGAGCGCTCCTCTTTAAGTGCCACTGATGCGGTTACCAACCATTCAGAGTGGAACGGTTCTCAAAGTCACACTGAAAAGGATGTTTCTCAATGTTTAATGTAAAATAAACAACTGTTATCTGTGAGTTCTAGCTGTCAAGTTCTTTCAGACAATTGTTTTTTTAAATAAATAGCATTTTGAGGGCTTTACAGTGGTCCCAAAAGGGTTTGAACACTTCTTTTGTGCATATGCAATGACATTCATCGTTGGGGCCAATGTATTAAACTGTAAAAAGGCCACTAGAGGGAGTCACTTTGAATTGTTGTCTAAGGAATGAAATGACAGAATACATATATTAATAGGGACGTAACGGTATCAAAACTTCTATCTGTAAACTTTGAAACAGAAACTTCAATTTTAATAACAAAAAATTATTAAATCTTCCACACATCCGATTTAAAACCCGCTTTAGATTGCTAGATGACATCATATATCAATTTGCATATTCATTATGTCCGTGCGTCATGTTATCTTGCTTCTCTGTGGTCACATAATGTTATTCAATGTACCCTAATTCTCAATATAACTGTTTTCACTGATATTTTTAATGGTTTCTGTTGTCAGAAAAACGGAATGAATATGAAATAGTGACTGAAATGCACGCCATTATAAGGCCGACTGAACTAGCTCTACCACACAAGATGTTAACGACTATAATCATTTATAATTATATAATTAACTGTTATATTTATAATTCATAATAATGAAACCAAGTACACGTAAGATATAGACAATGGCTATGCTGTGTGTATTTTGGCACAGAATGAGTTAGAAGCAACATAATATCTATTTTAACAAAGCCCTGCTGAACAGAAAAGACGCAGAGAGAAGTGTACGCGCTGGGAGAACAAGAGCGCGCGGCAGACTCGCTGAGGTTTGTCCAAGAAGTCTATAGATTTGTCGCTAGTCGCTTTTAGGGAAAAATGTCGCCAAAGGGGTCTGAATGGTCGCTAAATATAGAGACAAAGTCGCTAAGTTGGCAACACTGATCTGTAGCGACAACAGACTGCAAAAAATGATGGTCACGCCTGGGCTGATGGTAATTGTAGTTCCCGCTACCTCCCGTTCGCTCCATTCGCCTGAGCAAACTTTTCTCAGAAGACCTATCGTTTTATCGAGTCATGCGTTCATGCGATAGTATCGAAAACATTTTATATTGCCGTATGACGGTATTTACAATACCGTTACATCCCTATAAATGAATAAACACATTTTTATGCTTGAAGCATGCATTTGCTTTTAAAAACTAAATATTTTTATGCACATAAATATGCAGGTGATCCAACCTGAGATGTGTTTCCTTAATAAATGATATTTAGGCATGTGTCCATCAGCTCTAAAACATCCTCACTGAAGTCATTATACTTCAGACTGAAAAAAAAAATGAGAGAAAAAAATGTTATCACATGAAGTACATCATATTGAGATTTGACAATCATGCTATTTTTTTGGCCAATATGTAGAAAATATGTTTTACAAAATAATACAATTATTTTTAATGTAAAATATTTTAATATTGCCCAAATGTATTAGAAAATGCACCACAAAAGGGAGTTAATATATTTTTGGCAATATATTTTACTAAAAACAAAAAAACGTAAAAGAAAAAAAAAACAAAAAAACAGCCAAATAGTAAAAAATATTTTTAAAAAATGTGTGAATTTTTTTTTTAAAAAAACATATAAACTACGTTTATTATTTATTTACGTAGTTTATATGTTTTAATATGTTTCAATACTATTACATTTTATTAAATAATTTATGAATAGATTTAAACATTTATGTTTATACTTATTATACAAATTTTGTATATTTTGCTAGAAAAAATACATTTATATATTTAAAAAAAAAAAAAACGTATTAATGCATTTAAAAACTAAAATATCTGAGAAGACATTTTATTTCTGTATGGGAATGTACATTTATAGACTGAACTTACTTTAGCTCGGTCATTAGCGGATGGTCCTGCATTAATTTGACCAGTTGTGGTACGGAGGAGTCAGTCATTAGATTGTTCTTTAGTATGAGAGTCAGTAAAGTGCTACAGGCAGCAACAGATTGACATAAATCCTCAACGCAAGCGTCTGTGAGCGAGACCATCTCCAAACTGAAGAAACAAGATGAGCCAGACGCAATTCAATTATCAGGTGTGGTTTACTGTGTTTCAGTCAGTCTCTAATAGCGTTAGTTGCTACCGAGGGCATGCGTAAGATGATTTTACTTACTCCAGGTGCTGTAGTTTGCAGTGCTTGTGTCCCAGCGCTCCCAAAATGTGTTTGGCTCCAGCATCGCCCACATTGTTCACTGCTACCGAGAGACTGACGAGCTTTGACAAGCCAGACGCCAAAACACTCCCCAGCGCTTGAAACACCTCCTCGGTCAGCTCACAACGGTCCATACTGTGCCAAAATACACTCACTGCTTAGATTTCACATAATCAAGCCCCTGGGAACATCAACATACACTGAAATTGACTTCCTTCATGTATTTCTCAAATGCAATTTTCCCTAGTCTTACTGTGCATGATTCATCACTGCATCTTATTTTAAAGTAGTTCAAATTATTGTTCCCATACGCTTTTATTACAATATACAATATATATATTGTAAAATATTACAATTACAACTCTTTTCTATTTTAATATATTTTTAAATCTGATGCTCAATCTGAATTTTCAGCATAATTACTCCAGTCTTAAGTGTCACATAATCCTTCATAAATCATTCTAATATTTTGATTTCCTTATCATTTATTTATTTTTTCAAACTAAATAATGTACCCATGCTGAGTAATATTGAGTAAATATCAATTTCTTTCAGCAAAAAATAAATATTAGTCCCCCATAACTTTTAGTGTATTTTCTGTTGATCCAACCAAGCAAAAATAATATTATCAATTAATATCATAACCGAACACACCTGAACTCTCTGCACCTCCCACATGATCAAATCAATCATCATCAGTGGGGTTAAAAGCTGCTCATTTGCATACATACTTCAGTTTTTCTATTGTGCACGTAGGAGCCATAAGTGCTTCACATATCTGCATCGCTCCTGATTGGTCGAGATCATTTATGGACAGATCCAGCTCAGTCAGACAGCAAGTTTCTGATTGGAGGGCAGCTGCCAGAGAAGAGCAGCAGGCGTCAGTCAACTCACAGCTAGATATACTGCGATAAGAAGAAACAAAACACATCAGTCATACAAAAGAAATTGTGTAGTCAATTTTGCAGCCATATATATTTATACATTTTATACATTTATAACACCTTGGCATTGTTTTATCCATTCAATATGTTGATCATGTTTTTACTTCAATGTGTTGAGACGGCCTTTCTTTAAAACTTGTGAGATCAGCTCCATCCCATCATCCATCACAGTGTTCTGGCTCAGGTTTAGGTTCCTCAGCTCTGAAAAACTGCTGTTCAGAGCTGAAGACAGCGCAGGCATGGATGCTGTCGTCAGTGAACAAAAGGACAGACTGCAGAATACATGCACACACAAATAATTGTTAGCATACCTGTGGATTTCAATGCTATATTCCCAAAATACTCACTGTAGTTTGAATAGTTCAATTTTACTCAATGTCCTGTAGTCTGCAGTTCTCCAGTGCACTGCTGAGAAGAATAAGGCCTTGATCCTCAATAGAAGTCCCACGCAGATTGAGCACACGCAGTCGTGAGCCTCCGGAGAGCATCCGAGCCAGAGCTTCAAAGTCAGATGCAGCCAATGAGCATCTACACAAGCTGAACAAGATGGTGACAGCACACTTTAGCAAGAGTTCGAGCAAGCAACAGCACCAAGTATGATTGGGTTGATCCTATATGTGCTCTTTTGACCAGCAGCATTCAGGCACGCGAGAGGCACAACGCAAATACGCATCCAGAAAATATAGAACTGCACAGAGCTTGTCAATAGGATTACAATTAATGTGAGCTATATATATATACACATTTACAAAAGCCTATTCTTGTGCACAAAATAAGAATATGTATTTATAAAATGTGTTTCATAAATGCAAATCTCAATAGACAGAGTTCACTTGATAATTTAAACATTAAGCTAGCGGCTGCTGTTTAGTGTGTTATGAGTTAATATGGATCAATTCTTATGTGTTTTTAATAAAGAATCATTATTCACGTGGATACCATACCACATTAAGATACTATGAAAGTCAATGGTGACCCAAAACAGCAACTTTCTTCAAAATATCTTCTTTGGGCAGAACAAAGAAATTCCTGCAGGTTGGGGTGAGTAAATGATGACAGAATTTTTATTTTTGGGTGAACTATTCTGCTTCACAAATCTCTAGTCTCAGTACATATATTTGTGGAAACACAAATAACAGTTTATTATTATTTAATTTATTATTAAATTTTATATTATTATTTTATTATTTAAAAGAATAAAAAATAATAAAAATGTATTATTATTTTTTTTCCCAGTGGCGGAAACATTCTTCCATACGTATCTACGGAAGTCGATATGGAAGTTATTGCAACTTTTTTATCTCACAATTCTTTTTTTTTTTTTTTTCAGAATTGCGTGACGAACTCACAACTGCAAAACTGTTATTGTGAGATGTAAAGTCAGAACTGTGAGATAAAAAGTTGCAATAACTGGAAACAGGCATGTACATTAAAAAAATAAAAATGGCCTTACTTGAGCGTCTCCAGCGTGGAGCGTGCGAGTCCTTGGCAGAGGGTTTTGACCAAGTCTTTTTCCAACATGGACTCCGAAAGATCAAGCGCTACTGGCCGTCCCTCAGCCAGTGCTGTGAACAGGTGGGTGATGGCAGTCAAACAGAGACGATTCTGTGACAGACTGACAGGAGAAATATATAAAAATATGAAATATGTATGGACAAAAGCTGAATTCTTTTTATGTTGTTGTTGTTGTGGGAAAAAATTATTGTTAGTTTTTACATTTATAAATCCTATTTCTTTTAGTCTCATACATTTAAGCTTGCCATATTTGAACCATGTTCATACTTTTGAAAAATATGAGCAAAAATACATATTAAAAATATAATTAGTAAAATATTATGCCATGATTTTTTGAGGGCAGAAATTTTACCCGTGTCTTAATTTATTTATGACCAACAAATATGCTTCATAATTAAACAGCAAACTGACATATTACAATGATTTCTGAAGGATCATGTGACACTGACGGTTGTAGTAACCATGCTGAAAATTCAGCTTTGCATTACAGGAATTAACAATATTCAAATAGAAAACTGGCATTTTAAATTGTAATAATATTTCACAATTCCTTTCTTTTTTTTCAAAATTTTGGATCAAAATAAATGCTGCCTTGGTAAGCAGAAGTGACTTCCTTCACAAACATAAAACATTAACTAAAAAATAAATAAACCTTTAAGTTTGTATTCCAAACCTGAGCTTTTGAAGTCAGTTATAACTTCCTTGTCTTTGCGAGGTCATTAAGAATAATTAGAACAACAACAAAAAAATGCATTAGTAGTGCAATGTACGTAATTCTCACCCAATGCTTTTCGACAGCCGTAACACTGGTATAAGTCTCTTGACCTGTTCGCTTGTTAGTTCTGCTCTGTACAGGTTCATATGTTCCATCTCTCCGATACAACTCACTACATATGACAGAGCAGCACAGTCATCCTCCTGCATGGAGCTGTACGACACAAACCTCCAACGGGTCTTACTAATGCTTTCTTTGACCAGAGATGAGTTACGTGCATGATGCAGAAGCCGAAGAACATCAAAGTGCTTTTCTGCCTTAATATCTGGCAACACCCTAGAAACCTTTCCCACCAACCACTGAGAGAACACAGATATTTGGCTTTCATCGAACTTTCCTACGGAGTCTTCTATTGGTTTACGCTGGACTGAGTCAGACAGTCCTGCTAGAAATGTGTAGTACAGATCCGAGTGCTTTTCTGAGATCTCCTGAATGGATTGGTTGAGATAAAAGGAGGCGGCTGATAAGAACTCATGCATCACTGGAGACAGGAAGGAGAACGTGTAATCAGAGGAAGTGACATCACCATTGGTGCACAAGAAAGCAGAAAGCACGGGGTGGTGCAGAAAAGAATGCAGGCCGCAGGATGTGACATCGCTGTAGGAGCAAACCGGATTGGTTAGTTTTCCCAAACTGGACACAAGTGCTCTGGTTTGTTCTGCATGCATCTTCTGTTTCTGCAGTAGCATGTGCGAGACAATGCTGAACAGGTGAGTAAGGGTCTCAGGTGGGGCGTTTTTACTCTCTAACTGAGTTTTTAACACATTGCAAAGTGTCCAGCAGAAGGCCGGACAAAAACACTGCTTGTATACTCCCAACGCTTGTTCACATTGGCGATAAAGTCCCTCTGCCTGGCCACCATCACCAAAGAACTGCTGAAAGAACATTCTCCTCTGGCTCTGAGAGAACCCGACCACCTCAAAACATCTCAAAGACTCGACTGGCTCTCGGGACGTGATCAGCATTGAAGCTTCAGGAAGAAGAGATCTGTGAAGCAGACTGTACAGCAAGACGGAGCCAGTAGCTTCTTCTTGTACATCACGAATAAGGCTGGATGAGGACGGTGGAGTGCATAGAAGGTGCTGCAATTGCTCCAGTCCATCAAGCACAAGAAGCAGAGACCGAGGCCTCTGTAGAGCTCCAGCGAGAGCCTCTGTGGAGATATGAGTGTGCATGCGGCCCAGCATGCTCTGCAAACTCTCTGCTTTCCCTTCAAGAGGTGCCAGCTCCTGAACAGGCACTCGCATGAAGAGCGAGTAATGTTGCAGACGCGAACCTGTCGTCCAATCCCAAACGATCTTCTCTACCACTGTGGTCTTGCCCATTCCAACATCACCATAAAGAACCAGCCTACAGGCTTCAGATTCTGGAGAAAACTCTTGAGATATGACATCCTCTAAATCTTCCCAGTCTCCTCTCTTAACAAATCCAAGCACGACCATGTACGCGTTCACTGAGAGGGGGGTGTAGTGGCCTTTCTGGATCACCTCTTGCACAGGCTGACCTCCCAAGAGGGAATTGGGCAGAGCTGAGTTCAGTATAGTGTTTCTCAAAGTCTCCTTATGCATTTGTTGCAGATCTGTGAAAAAAATGTTAAGAATGAATGAAGACGTACCTAATTCGGTTAAATCATGTCTGTCTTTCTTTGTTTCTCTCTTTCTATCTATCTCTGCGTGTCTGTCTGTTGTTTTATCTCTTCATCAATCTATTCATTCAAAATGTATTTTAATTCAGGTAGCAAACAAGATGAAGAACTATAGTACAGTCTACAGTATATTTGTTCATTCTTAGTTCATGTTAACTAATGTAGTTAAGTAGTGTTAACTATTGAACCGTATTAAGTGTTACCTACACACACACACACATATACATATATAATCAGGGTGCCCCAAACGATACAATTTTTTATTTTGAAATAGATTTTGAAATATATTTCAAAATGTGCAAAAAATGGTCAATAAATATACGTGCTAAAATACATTTTAAATATATTTATAAAATATTTAGAAATGTATTTTAGCACATATATTTTTGGCCATTTTTTTTTTCCATTTAAAAAAAAACATAAAAAATAAATAAATAAATAAATTTAAAAAAAAAAATATATATATGTTGAGCATCACAAATACAACATATATTTACCATATATTTGAAATATATTTTGCCCAGGAAAAAAAAAAAATTACTGCATGGGGTTATTTGTAGAAAGGGAATGGGGGGAGGACTATGAAGTGACTATCTCTGCTTTTTTCACAAATCGCACCCTGACCCTGCATATAATATTACATACATATATGTGTGTGTGTGTGTGTCAATACAGTATATCCCCATCTTAACAAACCTTAACCTTAACATCCTAACAAAGATTAAAAAATCTTTTTGCGTGTTCCATACATTTTGAGGTAATTTTCAAAGAATAAATTAAAAAGCTTAACCATGGTCGACTGGAAAAAGCTTCACAAAATACATTGGCGACATACATAGGCCTACATACATAATCTACATTAGGTCGCACTCGCAATATACAGTTACACACACCCATATTTTCTTAAAGAGTTTTGACACTGAAGACTTCTGTTGAGTTGCTTTGAAATGTAATGCAGTAAATTCATGCCGTTCCTTCCTATTATTAAAAATTACATTGCAATGCAACTTCATGTACAAGAACTCATTAACTGAAACAATTCATGCTAAGCAACAAACAGTTATGTTTTCAAACAGCAGTGTTTGCTCACCATCTGAAATCTCGCTGTGCATGGCTGCGGATAACGATATCGTGAGAAGTCCTGCCTGTGTAGCCTTCTGCTGTTTAATCAGGAGAAGAAGAAAGTTCGGGTCTCGTGCTCATGTCCCATCCAAACAGGCTGAGCTCAACGCGGAAGCGAATATAAGTTAAACAGTGCCATCTAGGGCCAACTTACATCATAAGAGTTCTTTCCATTTTTATGTTACATTTATGCAGCTATTTGACAGACGCTTCGGTCCAAAGCAACTTGCATTACGCTCAAGGTAGACTATACTGCTTTCAACTGACTTTCTTTTTAAGTGTTTTAATTGTTTTTGGATTGTCCCTTCATTTAAATCCTAGAAATGGCAAAGCCCTCGTATGTTCGGGGCATGTGGCCAAACCCACTGATTGTAGGGGTTATGTCAATCTCCTCTGGAGGCTTTGAAGGTTGGAGGAAAGAAGTGAAGAAGATAAACAGCTCTATGTAAGCCAAAGCTATAAAATCAGCTGTTCTTCATGTTTCAGCAATTTTATTGTCTGTGATTTGCCAATCAATGGGGTTATGTTTGTCCCTGTATGTCTATGTAATTATGTCAACCTCAGTTTTCAAAAAAAATCCACCAATGCCAAATAAATAAATGCATAATTCTTCTTGAAATGACCATCTTCATTCAGAAAGTTTTCTGGATCAAAACAATGTGGATTTTCCACCATTTTGGATCAACAAGCACAGAGGATAGCAGTGGAAAAAACAATGTTTCCTATATTAAAATTTGTAAACAGAATTAAATTTAATAGACATATTTTATTATATTATATGGTCGCGTGGTTAATCTTTACACTGTATTCGCTAACTATAAGCTCATTTTTTTATCTAGTTCTTCATCTTTCCATGTATAAATGCAGTAAATGTGAAGTTACTACAGCAATGTTGTAGTATCAAAAAAAAGAGAGAGAAAAAAATGAATTGATGATTAGAATGATTAATCCTTATGCAACTGTATATACATATTTATATAAGTTCACGATGCAGAGATATTACTCAGCAATTCAAAGGGAAAGTTCAGTTCAATTCATTTAAATCTTACCTACATTTTAAAATTGGCTGGGTCATTTTTTTAAATATTTATTTATAGAATTGTTTTCCTCCCAACCTAATGAATAAACATGCATATTCCTACAATCATCCTAGCACAAACAACTGTTAACAGAGTTATTGTGTATTAAATAGTGACCTTTAGATAATGCTTGTATGGTTCATTGAAACCTGATACATTGTAGTGAAAATGTTTCTTAATTCTGAAATATGCATGCTCTTATGTAAAGATATGACATTTACAATATCACAGTTCAGCACATTTGGTATGGACCATTGCTTGGCTTCCAATCAAATGTTTGTAACCTTTTATAAAAAATATTAAGTTATAGCCCTACACGCTGGAGAAACTGCTTACTAGATGTTTTTTACTTTCTCTGTTAGAGTTTCTTGATTAAACAGGAATGTATTCACTGCTTTATTGTAGCTATATTTAAATATTTATAAAAACATTAAATATTACACATTTATTAAGAGTTTGTTATGCTTATATAGAGGCACTAAGAAGATTGTTCACTGATTTCAACCCTAAGTTTACTGAAGAAGTTACCTTAAAATGTTGGCTCTATGGGGTTCATTTTGTGCCAAAAATGGGTTGACTGCTTTGTGCTTTGTACTTTACATTTGACCTTGTCTACAGCCTACTTGTTCAGTTAAATCTGTATATGTTGGAGTGTATGTTGTCTGTTGATGTCATCTTAATCTGTTGTCCTGCCTGCTTTTTCTTTGTTGTTTTTACTGTCGTCCTTTTGTTCGTTCGTCTTGTTCTGTCGTCACAACAGTCATCTTATTCTGTTGTCCTAACTGCCGTCTTATTGTCATGCTTAATGTAGTCTTTACGGTTGTCTTGTTCTGTCACGTTAACCTTCTTCCAAAGGTTGTTGTATCTAGTAACTTTACAACACTGAAAGAAAGTATTTCATTAAGCTTTTTGTGATTAACTCACTAATCTGTTGCTTGCCTTCTAATGCTATGAAATGTCCTTATCAATATTTTACATATTTATTTGCATTTTAATATTAGTTTCAATTATTTGTTGGGTTGGGCTTGGAGATAGTGGCTTAGCTGTATATTCTGCTCTGTGTTTTTGTTGGCTTGGATAGGAGGAGCGACAAAATTCGTTATCTTTCATCATGGTTATGTGTTTGTAAAGGTATTTGGGTAAGGTGTTGGGGGGGGGGGGGGGGGGTTGTTATTTTAGCATTAGCTGCTTTTCTTTGGAATCTCATCAGGCCTGTTTCTTTCTCTTTGAAGCAAAATTACACACTTCACCCCTGTTAAACTTTTTTTCGACTATGACCTGTGCAAAGCTGTCTGGCCTTAGCTCTTCTCAGATGATGACAAGATGCTTCAGATTCTTGACATTGTGTCACATAAACCTCTGTAATTTGAAGCTGTCTATATAATACACTTACAAATTTTAGAATTTATACAGCGTTAAACAAATCAAATAACCCCTAAGTTTTTGTTTTTTATTGTACTTTATTAATGACATTCTACAATATATTCACTTTTAAAATTATTTGTAATAGTTTCAGATTAAAAGTCTGACACAAGGTTAAGTCAGTCAAATCATATGCATAAAAGGCATCTAGAAAGCAGCAAAAATAATTAATAAAGAGGTATGAGGAATAATTTGATCTTCATATAACAAAACAAAAAGAAAAACAATGACAACATAAAACCCTTAATACCTTTAATGCAGGTTATGAAAGAAAAAAACAACTTGAATGTAACTTTTTCATGTAAATATTATTTAGTTCTTCTTTGTGTCAATTGCTCACTATAATATCTTCTTCCAGCAGTAACAAGCATGGATGAGATGATATGTCAGAAACTTGCTGTTCATTATGAGCCGGATGGACTATCGTCCAAGCCTGATGGGAAAGAGATCAGATTTACTGAGTTATTATCTCCTTACCTTTCACTTTGACCTACTTTTGACCATTTATTTCAGCAAATTTATAATTTATATAATTATATAAATATAACAAAACATTTAAAATAAACCATATTGCAATTAAAACATTTAATATTTAAATATAAAATTATATACTAAAGTAAAAACCATATAAATATAATCATACACGTAAAATACTTTAATTTCAACTTTCATTTATTTTAGGCCCTACAGTTTCACCTGTCCTCTTCTCCTTCCAGGAGTTTCTTGTAGGTGGCGATCTCAATATCCAGAGCCAGTTTGATGTTCATCAGCTCCTGGTAGTCTCGAATGTGTTTGGTCATTTCACGCTTGGATTTCTGCAGTGCGTCCTCCAGAGTTTTGATTTGTTCTTTCGCGTCAAGCACCGCCTCCTTACCGCTACGCTCCGCCTCTATGATTTTTTCATTCATGCTCGCGCGCTGTAGATTCGAGATATTACAGAAGTTATCAGTGCATTTACTGCGGATGATCATGTTTGGCCAGGTGTTCAGGAGCAGACACCAATAGTTGCTCTAATAATAAACAGATGTAGGGTATTATCTTACCTGTGATTTAACTGAATCTATCTCATTCATCAGTCGTGTTATCTGCCTGTTTAAATCAGCTACTGCACCTTTGTTGTGTCTCATCTCAGCGTTACACTGTTCAGCCTGTGATGAGATCAAGTCAATCTGTGGAGGAAAACATCATTATATGCACAATTATGACAATAAGAATCAATTCAAATAATAAAACATATAATAATACAATATATATTAGGCACTTTTTTTTAAATCAACTTTGTCATATCAAAGCGTTCTGTGATGGACAAATTGGTTTTTAACAATATGTATATTTCTCTATGAGTTACAAAATAAGTGCATTTTTCTAAATGGTTTTAGGTGAATTATGGCATGTCGCACTGGGTTTGTGGAAATGTTTAGAAAAAAAACATAAAATGTAACAATAAATGAGTAATAAATATAAAATTAAATGTAGAATAAATGTTAGAATTAAAACATTTATAAATTAAAAATATTATTAAAATAAAATAAATAGATAGAAAAGCATTTGTTAAATAACATTGTAAAATATTTTTGGTATTTTTTCATTAAAATATTTAGCTGCCTTTTAGGGGTCCCTTGCATGAGGATGATCATATTTAAAAAGCATCTAAAAGACTGATATATATATATATGTATTATGTTAAACAGTTTTAAAACTCTGATAAGGTCTGTCTTAGTCATTAGTTTAAAACATGAGAACCCATGCAGGAAATAATAAGTAGGTTGCTTAAGGCTTCAACAGCTACTTATCTCTTGAGAAAATGCCTCAATAATCTCATGTTTCTCTTCTAGTGTTTCAGAAGAGATCTCAGCATTATCTCAAAAGGTCAGGTGTGATCTTCCACCTTGTTCTTATACCAGGCCTCAGCTTCTTTTCGGCTGCTTGTTGAAATCTCCTCATGCTGCTGCTTCACATTAGTGAGGATCTTCTCCATGTTCAGCTGCCTGCTGTTGTCCATCTGCACCACAACCGACATGTCCTTCCCATCAGCCTTCACCTCACACAGCTCCTACCGAGTAAGAGAGGTCAAGTCAGTTCCTCGGACTAATCTCAGGATGTTCTGGTGTTTCATTCATCCACCTGACTCTGAGTTTGCATTACCTGCTCGTAAAAGCTCTTGAAAAAGTTCAGGTCTTCCAGAACCGCTGTTATTTTATCTTCCAAGGAATTTTTATACAAATATGTAGTATCCACTTCCTGTCGGGGCATGTACAGATTGCTTGTTAGCTTGGCAGATCCTTGGAATATTATCATTGTTTACCATCTGATGCAATTTATCTTCTGCTACTAGATTTGTCTTACCTTCTTCAGAAGGACAAAGTCATTTTCTGCTTTGTTTCTGTTGTTAATCTCATCTTCATACCTGTAGAAGGAAACAAATGGCTTGTTAACTCAGTCTTATTAATTAAATATATATATTTAATTAATTAATAAGATTTCTGCTTATTATTTGTAATATATATGACCAATAGTAAGCAAAAATATGCAATAGAAATCCTAAAAGCAACAAAAACTAAAAAAAGCAACATAAACATAAAATAACAAGAACATAAAATTAGCTACTAAAACTTAAATTTAAAATTTAAAATTAACTTATTTAAAATGTAATTTTAAAATTAATTTAAATAAATTAAAAATAGTAATATATTCATAATTATATTTATTACATTAAATAAATTCTATTAATATATAGTATAACACTGGGTAAAATATCACAGTTGTTTGACTGTTAATTATACAGCAATAATATAATTTTAAGATATTAATAATATAGTAATATTAATATATAGTAGAATATGGGATCTGCAAACCATGCAAAAAATATTCCAGAAATTTTCTGTTGTTTTATTTTATTTTTTGATGAAAATTCTTATATCATATTAAATTATATTAAATTAACAGATCTGGCTGCTGTAATAAAAAAAATAGATGCATTTCTTGGCATAGTGTGAAGTGAACTATTAATACAGTTACCACACGTGGCATCATGGATAATGATTGTAAGTAATGATGTTGTTTACATGAATTTTACATTGAAATCTGAAATAATATCAGATCCTTCCATTGATATTAAGACTTTGCTCTGTGCTATTGCTAGCATGAAAGTGAACACTAATGTCTGGTTTCGAGTCGGGCTCAAGATGAAGTGTGTGATTACAGACCTTTGTTGTTGTTTCTCAACCTGTGCGTGGACATTCCTGAGCTCATCGTCCAGGTGTTCTTTGTCTTTGTTTACCCGCTCCAGCTGTCCTCGAAGAGAAGTGATGTAGGACTTCAGCATGGGCTCCAGTTTAGACTCAGGTTCTTTCTCCTTCTGCAGCAGCTCCCATTTAGTCTCCAAAAGCTTGTTGTCTTGTTCTAATTTACGGACCTTACGTTACAAAGAACATTTTAATACTTAAATCCTACAGCTTAACTGACAGTTAAGTATCAACTTTGATGTTTCTTAGAAGTAATTCAATACATACACAACAGACAATAGTTGTCATAGAGTAATAGCTGATAGCAGCTCAGATCATTTGATCTTGTGAGAACGGAATGAGAAATATTGAAATCTCAGGTTTCTGATATCTTCGGCCAGTCTAAGCTGTTTTAGACATAAGCTAGTTGAGATCTCTGCTGATACTCTAAAGAAGGCACACGTGACAATGTCTTTCATGGTCTTTTTCTGAGAATACTTATCCTGTCTTATTTTTATCTCGTTGCCGTTACATAGAAATAATTGAGTATCTCGTTTGTGACTTTTCTTTCCTATAGGAGTTAACAGATCTGTCAGATTAAAACAATTTTAAAGTACAAGTAGATAGATAGATAGATATCACCTTGTCGATGAAGGAGGCGAAGCGGTTGTTGAGAGTTTTGATCTGTTCTTTCTCCTGGATCCGCACAGACTGCAGTTCAGGGTCCAGCTGAAGATCGATGGGAGTTAGGAGGCTTGTGTTAACGGACACAGGTTTGATGGGGATTGCAGCCGGAGACATGTTCCCAAAACCGAAATACGAGTTCCCCTGCCGGGGTATTTGTGGCTGTGAGTCCATTGAGCGGCTGCTGAAGTTGTTGGAGCTCATGACGGATGAACAGAGAGATGGAAGACAGGGGCTGCTTCCTGAGAACTGCCTACTTATACACTGACAGGTGGGTGTGTTTTGTGTATAAATGAGAATATACCAGCATTCCTCACTCTGAAAAACCTGTTCAGTCCACCAGTCGTCCAGAGCAAACATATTCCACATTCATGCACGCTCACGCAACTGAGATCTGCCTTTGATCATGAGAATATTTCCTGTTCTTGATTGTCTGAAATATGAGATGAATGCAAAGTAGGGCTGCAATATTAGCAGAATGTGCTGTTTTGAGTTGCTTTTGCATGTACTTCTGGCATATTGTCTTCATGCATGTAAAAAAATTATAATTTCAGTGAATTCATTACTACATTGTTTCTATATATTTGATTCAATTCAGTATTGTATTTGAGTGTTTATAAATATCGCTTCTGAGCAAAGTACACTGATTTTTCTCAAATCGTTACACAAATGTGTTACATTTGCAGTGTACAAATAAAAACATAATAGCTTTAAAATAAAATATTTGCAGTAGTGTAATGGCTTTACCCTTTCAGGAAATTAGAAATGAGTAATCACCATTATAATTTAAAAATTAATGAAAAAAAAAAAATAGTAAAACAAAAAAAGAAATGTTTGTTTAAAAATGTTTTAATTCTTAATATATTTACTTCTTCTTTAATCTTTAATAATAACAATAATTGTAGCCACAGTTAAAACAGTCAATTCATGTAAACTAATTCTGTTATAAGGCACTAAAATTCTGAGGTCTGTTGCGCAGGAGTCTGAGGTGAGCGGATCCATATGTAGCATTTATTAGACAATGTCAGACATGGAAGGTTCATACAACAGCGACAGGGTAACAGATAATATCCAGAGACATAAAACAAGCTGAGGTCAGGGCAGGCAGCAAACAATCAACATGGGAGAACAGTCCAAGGCAATACACAGAAGGAACCACTAAGAGAACAGAAAATGCTCAGAAATGCAGGCCAGGGCAATACAAGACTTTGCAATAAAGGTGAATATGTGTGTGACTTAAATAGTGCTCCTGATAGGAGACAGGTGTGTTTGCAATCAGTTTCTAGCCAGGTGTGTGCAAACAGCCTTAGGCATGGGGTGTTATGGGAAATGGAGTTTCTGGATAGAGTGCCCTCTGGAGGGTCTTGTGGTCACACCAGCTGGAAATCATACAAGTTCAGCCTGTTGGACCATTTTATTGGGTTAATTTCTAATAAATCATAATATTTTAAACTATAAACTAAAACTAAAAAAAAAACAGGTCCAGATATTTAGCAAGCAAAAAAATAAATAAAAAATAAAAACCCAACAGACATTGAAAACAAATAAATATTAATATACAATTAAATATAAAAAAATATTAATTAAAATATTCAAATAAATTCTAAAAATAAAATATATGATAAAAAAAATGGTCCTACTGTAGACGAGGACGCTGGAGTGGCTCTGTTTATATTCCAGCAGCGGTGTTTAGAGGGCGCTGTTGAGACGCACGCAAATCTGCTTCCTGTTTACGTTTGCCGAGCGCTTTCCCAGTGCGAGAAGAAACAGCAGATATCGCCAACTGCACCTGGAAACAGGCTCCGCGTTAGTTTTGTTCAGAGCCGTCGCTGTCCTTGAACCTGCAGCCGATCCTGTCTGTTAGACAGGCCGTTTCAATGCATTTCAGAGAAGCTTTACCGCCGCGCAGATGGACGCTGTTGATCTGTTTTCAAGCTGCAGAAAGGGCGACATTGCCAGAGTGAGGTCAGACAGCTGACGGCTTCTTGTTGTTGTTTTGGTTTAAAGTTTCGCATGTGGACAAATGTGCAAAGCCTGTTTATTCTCAAGATATTTCACATGCATAAATAGCAGATATACAAGACATAAGCATTATTTCGCACAACCTGTGTAATTTATAGACTCTGATTTATATTCGAGCAACACTGTACACTGACCTATATCGTCTGTAGATGGTATTTAGCCTTAAATGTGCATGGGTATCATATGCATTACATAATCAAATGCACTTCGTATTTGTGTTAAATAATCTAGACATGTCATATGCTCAACTAAAACAAAACCTATGTAGTTTATGTATGCAGCGCATCTACATGTACATATGTGCATATCTGAACGCGTTTACATGACCTGTTTGATGTTTTATTGGGTGTAGATGCAGAATATAAATATAGAAGCAAATATGCACAGCCTACCAAATCTCTTAATTAACCAAAAACTAAAATAGTCTTAATCAAATGTGCATTTCCTATGTAATCTCGTGAGACTGCATAATATGTGTAGCTACATAAACCAGTTTGCACCGCCTATGTGTTGTAGTGCTTGTGTATGCAAATCTAAGCAAATGTGAAGTTAGCATAAACTACATAACTTTTAAATAAAGTTTAATTGTGTATGCACATCGTGCATGGCATTTGTATCATGTAGATGCTTTATGTATATTCAAGATGCCATTACATTACTCTATAGAATTTTGCTTTAGTTGATGGCTATGCTTGTGAAACTGTAGGATATCAGCCAGGGTTGCTTTTCAGTTTGTCAGGCAGTAATGTTGTGAAATACTCAGACACCCCATGTGGCCTCAGAATTAGAAGGAAAAGCATGTGAGCCTGTCAGATAACATGTTGTCACTGTTTTGGCCCACTTACTGGAATTACTGTACTCGGCCTGCTGAGCTCTTGTGTGATGCTCTGTGTTCAGGTCTGAGTGATGTTTTATTATGTTGGTTGTAATGTATCTGGTCCCTGCTTTATCTCTTGGCATATTTTCCTGTCTTCTTCAGATACCTGGTTGAACAGAGGGATGTAGAACTGAACATCAGAGATAAGTGGGACAGCACACCTCTGTAAGACTGCTCACTTAGGCTTATTTCCTTTCATTGTCTGCGGTGTCTGTTGTAATGAAGCCTCTGCCTGATATATCTCTCCGTCTTTGTCTTCAGCTATTATGCATGTCTCTGTGGACATGAAGAGCTGGTGCAGTACCTGCTTGCCAACGGTAATGATAATTGATACCTGACTGGGGCATTTTAATTTGATTTGCATGATTATGGTGCAAAATAAGGCTTGAAACAAGTTTTTTTTTTTTTAATAAAATAAAAAAAATAAGCAAAAAGTAATTCTATCAGTCTTTCCTAAAAAAAATGTTTTTATGAAATAGTCAAAAAACAATTTTTAGAATATGTTCAGATGGTGAATCTAAAGCTGTTTAACTTTAAAACTCTTAAACCTTTAAAATCTCAACTAGCTGTTCATCTATCTGTGTTCGTAATTCATAATATTTATTTTATTTATATATTTTTGTATATATATATATATATATATATATATATATGTGTGTGTGTGTTTATATATATATATATATATTTTTTTTTGTGTGTGTGTGTGTATATATATATATATAAGTATTATAAGTATAATAATAAGTACTGCCTGTTTTTTTTTTCATAAAAAGGTTGTGTGCAAATGTGACACAGAGCTAAAATATAAAGAACTTAATTTTAGTTCAGTAGATTATGTAAAAATAATTTAATACATGCATATTACAAAAAATATTTTTTGTAATATGCATGGCAAACAGTCCCAGGTTTGTAATTATTATTATTATTTTATATTTGTTTTGATGAAGTTGAATTGTAGATCAGCATTATGTAATTTATATTCTTATATTATAAGTTAATTTGTATTGAATCAAGATCTAAAGATGTTTTGTTGCTTAACTTTCCATGTTTCTTTAAACTTTAACTTTTCATGCTATGCTAAATTTTATTTTAGATAATAGATAGTATTTCACAAGAAAACTGATTTTTTTTGTCCTCAGTGATGTTTTTTTGTTTTTTTAAGAAATTCATTTCTATATTACTAGTATTTGTGAAAGTGCATTACAGGCAGGCGTTTGCTGTTTCAGGAGCAAAGTGTGAGGCGAACACATTTGACGGCGAGCGCTGTCTGTACGGAGCACTGAGCGACCCGATCCGCCGCCTGCTCAAGGAGTACAAGCGCATCACGGCGAAGGGCATGCAGAGAGACTATTACGACCAGTTCCTGCAGACGTGAGGACGACCAGCACATACATACATGAACCACTCTCACTGTCACAAGCTCACTGATGGGTGCCTGTCCCACTTGCAGGCTTTTGGAGCAGGGGAACTACAGCGATGTGACGTTTATGGTGCATGGTGAGATGTTTAAGGCCCACCGCTGTATCTTGAGTGCCCGATCTGAATACTTCGCCCACATGCTAGAGACCAAGTGGAGGGGAAAGAGTGACATCACCCTCAAACATCCACTGGTAGGCGCTGTTTCACTACACACAAATCACTTTCACTGTACTGAGTTCCGGTCTGTGTTAGATCCATTCTGTGCCACACGTATGGAAGCGATAACCTAGCGATAACACTAATGAGCGGTACCGGCTGTGCTGACACTCAGCGTGCTCTTCCCGAAACTATGTTAAAACATCCCTTAATGTTCTTTTCCAGGTCAACCCTGCTGCATTTGGTGCGATCATGCAGTATTTCTACACTGGTGAGCATCAGAGGTTTTGGGTGGTGTTAGTACTCTGGTGGCAGACAGGGTTGTTCTTCACCATGTGCTGTCTTTTTCCAGGCCGTTTGGATATAGATGTGAATTACGTGGAGGACTGCAAGCGTTTGGCGAAACAGTGCAAGATCAGCGAGCTGATTGAGGAGCTGGAAGTGAAATGCAAACAGGTCTATGAGTTTGGTGAGGAGCCTGTCTCATTCATATGGCAGTGTTGTAAAGCTCATTACTGACATTACTGTTTTTGTCTCTTCTGCTCAAAAAGGCTGTATTTATTTAATTAAAAGTACAGTTAAAACAGAAATATTGGCAAATATTATTTACAGTTCCAAATAATGGTTTTCTATTTAAATGGGTTTTAAAATGTAATTTATTAATGTGATGCAAAGCTGAGTTTTCAGCATCATTAATCCAGTCTTCAGTGTCACATGATCCTTCAGAAATCATTCTGATATAGTATAGATATATTCAGTATAGAATATTCAGTGTTTATTTGAAGTAGACATCTTTTGTAACATAAATGTCATTACTGTCACTTTTGATTAAATGCTTCTTTGATGTAATCATTTGAATATTAAAGAACTTAAGTTTTGTTACTTTTGAACAGTCATGTATTTATGGGAGGTGTTATGCAATTATGATATAATCAAGAAATTAGATTAGTATTTATCTTGCACAAAATAATGTTTAATATTATTTAATGAAACCTTATTCATTAAGTAACGTTCAGGCCATGTATAAAATGCATAAGTATAAAGTGTGATAATAGCAATAATTAAAAAGAAAAAATACTCAGAAGTTTTGTATTTTGTACGTTTTTTAATATCTTTTTATTAGTGAATCAGTTATTTTGCTGCAGTGAACCAGCTGATTCGTTAAAACAGATCTTGACTTCTCTGTCTGGCAGTGTCTAACAAGCCCGGGACGTGTGTGAAGGTGTTGACTCTGGATCCTCATGACTTTCAGCTGCAGGATGGAATGGCTCTGCTGGCCGACAGCGCACTTCCTGCTGAGCTGCGGGTGAGCGCATGACCCAGTCCAACTCTAACCTTTTATCACTAGGCCAAAAATACATGTGCGACGGGTCTGTGGCTGCTTGCATTTTTTATTTTATTTTTTATAATTATGGGATGTGTGGTTGCCTAGCAACCTATGGGTTAATTCCTAATATTTAAATGCCAGTTCCTGCTGCTCTGTTGGAGCTGGAGGCTTTTCACTCCTCATGGAGAATAAATTTGCCGTAAGGAGCTATAAATACTGTGGTGTCTATAGTATTTGACATTTGGGGTTAAAAAAAACGTACGATTTTCTCATAAACAGCATCTGTTGGAGATAGGTGTAGCGTACACAAATTGAATTATATTTGTTTTTGTGGATTTAAAAATGAAAATGTGCATCTCCGTACACTGATGATTTGTTGTGGAAAGAAAGGAGTACTTATTATTTATTCAGCAAGAAAGCATTAAATTGATTAAAAGTAACAGAGGAGACATTTATAATGTTACCAAACATTTCAGTTTTATATAATTAGCTTTCTTGAAAACAGGGTTTTTATTGGGCACCACAACTTTAACTTTGATGATAGTCGTAAATGTTTCTCGAGCAGAAAATCAGCACACTGGAAGGATTTTTGAAGGATCATGTGACACTGAAGACTAAAGTAATGATGCTGAAAATTCAGCTTTGGAATAAATTGCTATTGAAACGTATTCATATAGAAAAAATATTTAAAATTGTATTAATAGGTCACTGATTAAAACTGTTGCTGTTTGATCTTTAGGTTGGATACGGTCAGCTTCCGTTCGATCTAACGGATAGTTTTCCGAGTTACCCCGACATCTGCTTCCGGGTGGATGGCTATGACTTCCTGTGTCATAAGGTCAGTGTTTAGCACTGATCATCATGATGCCTGAGTGTTGTAGGTAGGATGACATTAGTAGCATCCCATGTGCAAATAAAGATATCAATCTAATATCCCCTGGCTATATTTTTAATTACTCAAAAGGAATGATTAGTATGATGGCTGTGCTTTAATATTATATCTGTGGCTTGATTAAAAAGGGTATTTGTGAGGATTAAGTGTGTTTGTGTGTGCAGGCATTTTTCTGTGGTCGTAGCGATTATTTCAAGGCGCTGTTGGAGGATCATTTCAGCGAGGGTGAAACTCTGCAGACTCATCCCAGTATTCCTGTCATCACCCTTCATGATGTGTCTCACGATTTGTTTACAAGAATCCTTTACTACATCTACAGTGATAACACTCAGGTACAGACACGCTAACATACAGTAAACACTAAAACTGCACAATCGCAAACAAAAACACTGTCAAATACAAGTTTTAGTGTAGTTTTGTCATAAGACAAACTGATCATTGTTATTGTTAACTAAAATGAAACTGTTATAATTGAAATAAAGCAGATCATAAGCTATAAAATACAATGCAATAAACAATATCAAAAGTATTTTAAGTACTAAGCTGAATATAAAAACTAATAAAATGACAAAAGCACATAACAAAATTACGGAAATTCAAATAAAAATAGAAATTAAGTCAAAACTTGAATAAATTAAATAAACTAAAGCTGAATAGGAATACAAATATTTCTAAAATTATTGAAAATATAAAAATGAGAACAAAGTAAAAATGTATTTTAAAAATTATTTATAATTTAATTATTATAATTTAAATGTGTGTGTGTGTATATATATATATATACATATAATTTAGATTTATTTATATATATATATATATATATAATTTTAACATATATTTACAAAAAGTGCTCTCTAATCATATAAAGATTATATCTAAAAAAAAAAAAGATTTCTTTTTGTAAATATATGTTAAAATTGTTTCTAATATCAAAATAAGAGATTTATTGGAAATGTCAGTCCAGGTTTCCTTCACCTTAAACAGGCGTAATATAGTTTTAGAGCACAGCTTGCTCTCTTTTAAGGCGAGTCTTCTTGTTTCATCGGCTTCATAAAGCAAGCGATCCGTCAGATGTGCTAATGAAGCCTCTGTGGTGTTTTTTCCAGCTCTCTCATGAGAACGTGTATGAGGTTCTGTGTGTGGCCGACATGTACCTGTTACCGGGACTGAAGCGTCTGTGCGGTAGGACTCTGGCCGTGCTGCTGAACGAGGAGAACGTGCTGCACATGTGGAAGACGGCCAAACTCTTCCGGCTCTCACGCCTGGAGGACCAGTGCACTGAATACATGGCCAAGATCATAGAGCGGGTATGTGTTCATTCACACCGATGCTGCTCATGATCAAAATGTACCTTACTTACATTCACAGTTTATGCATCTGGTGTTATTTTGGAGCACTCGTCTAATAATTGTAATATTATTATAAACGTTAATGATTTAATATGTAAATATTATTTAAAATTTAAAAATATTGTTTAGAGCAGGGGTCATCAAACTTGATCCTGGAGGGCCGGTGTCCTGCAGAGTTTAGCTCCAACTTGCCTCAACACACCTGTCTTTCAAGTATACCTAGTAAAACTTGATTAGCTTTTTCAGGTGTGTTTGGTTAGTGTTGCAACTAAACTCTGCCCTCCTGGATCAAACTAGATGACCCCTGGTTTAGACATTTTAGCTCATGTAAAAATATTTGTTAATAATTGTTTAAAACAATTTAGATTTTTTATTTATTTATTTATAGAATACTTTTTTTTATATTATTTGTATTTAAAATTATTTTAAATATAAAACTAAATGATCTCATATTACAACATCAAATTTTATATTGGCATATATTGATAGGACATAAATGTATATTTTTTGTCATATCAGTAACATTTGTGAAAGATGCATTATTAAAATTGTAAAATAAATAAGTAATTTCAATATTTATTAAATTGAGATATATATATATATATATATATATATTATGTATGTATATATGTATATATATATATGTGTGTATATATATGTATGTCTGTGTGTGTGTGTGTGTGTATTTATATTTAGTATAGAAATACATATTTAATGTTATAGTAAATATAAAATACTTTATACATTTTAATGAATTATATCATACATATTAATTCTAAATATTAAGAAATTTATTAATTATTAATGTCTAATGTCATGTAAAAGTATTTTTAAATATAAATTATTTAATATAAGAAAGAAGTTTAATATTCTATAAATATGGTTATATTTACATCATGTACAAAAGTTGTTTTTAAGATGATTTAATGCGTATAAGCATACATATATATACACACACACACACAAACATATTATATATAATATATACACACTACCGTTCAAGAGTTTTAGAACAGTAAGATATTTCATGATTTTTTAAAGATGTTTCTTCTGCTCATCAAGGCTGCATTTATTAGATTAAAAATCCAGAACAAACTGTAATATTGTGAAATATATTTTTCTAATTTAAAAGAACTGTTTTCTGTGTGAATATATTTTAAAATATAATTTATTCCTGTGATACCAAGCATCATTACTCCAGTCTTCAGTGTCACATGTATGTATATTTTTTGCCTATATTTGATAGGGTAGTTGAAAGCAGACAGGAAAGCATTGGGTAAAAAAAAGCTGTGTAGAATTGGCGAACGACATCGAGACAGGAATCGATCTCAGTTCGCCACAAGCACTGTTGCACTACATTAACCGCTGGGCTATCGGTGTCGACGACTGCTCAGTTTATATATATTCTTTACTATATCTTCAAGATAAATTAATGAAGGGATGTTTGTTACAGCTGGTGGAAAGGCCAGAGTTTGCCGACATGATCAGAGAGGATGCTGGGAATGTGGCTGCCAGGCAGGAAACCGACTCCATCCCTCTGGTTGACGAGATCCGTTTCCACATCGCCAGTAACGTTCAGACGTACAGCGCCATCGAGGAGGCCAACCAGAAGCTCAGCGCCCTAGAGCTCCTGCTGGCCAGCATCGGGCTGGAGTGCTGAGAAACACGGCGAGCATGAGCGGCCGGATCCATCCAATGCTTTACATGCACAAATAATCTGTAGCAAACCAGCGCACATTAGCAACAAACTAATATGGTTGATTCTAACCAAAAACATGCATATATAGAGTCTGTGTGTCACATTATGGTGACCTGTTGTGATGCAGTGAAGCTTCCTGTCTTTAGTTGTTTTTTTTTTTTTTTTTACTGAACAAAAAGAGCGATGAAAGCATGACATTTGGATTATTTCACCGGTAGTGAGCCTTATTTCTCTGTGAAATTTGGACGTACACTGTTCTTTCTTCCACATGCGTCATGACAGATGTAGTAGAATATTTAACAAGCTTTATAGGAAACTCGAACAATGCTGTTACATCACTGAATATGATTTGAGCCAATGAGTAATATAGGATGAGGTCATTCTTTAAGGAAAGGAGTGCACTGAGAAATAATCTCTCTTGAGATGTTACCATTGGAGGTGTTTGTGATAGCACTGACTTTTCTAAAATAGTGCATTTTTGATCCAAGAATGAATTTCGAAAGGATTTCAGTGGTGTTGGTCTGATAGTTTGCCATTTGTTAAAGCAAATCAATGATTATGCCTTGAAATGTGTGTTCACTTACAAATATATCTTTCCAGCTTTGCATCCACAGACTTCTGGTAATATGCATGCAATATTTGCATAGAATCACTCAATGATATAATCAGGATACATGCTCCTAAAGTACTTAATATTTCTCCACTTTTTTTCCTGCATCGCTTCGATTTTATTTCCTGGCCTTTTATTTATTGTATTTTATGCCGGTCTTAAAGCATATCCTGCGCTAATTTCTCAGCAGCACTTGTGTATGTTTTGTTTCTGAAAATCCCACATCTGAGAATTGTGGATGAACTTTGACGAGTGTCTAATTCGTGATGTGTGTGTGTGTCTGTGTTTACTAGCTGATGCGTTGGCATTGCGGTTTTCTTTCCTATGATTTATTGTGGGATGCTCTGACTGAGTGGGATGTACATATGTGAGCAAAAATAAATATTATTTAATGTACATATTACTTGTGGGTCTGTTTGATTTACCTTTGGAGAAGTCTGAGAACACTGGGGAAAAAAAAAATTGTAATAAATTTATTTATTTTTTTTTAAATGATGAATGTCTGTGTATCACAAAGTGTTTTGTCAATGAAAAGTAATTTTTTAAATATTTAAATACATATTTAAAATGTTGTCGGTACATTTTGATAAGTTGATATATTGAGTAAAAATAGCATATTAGTATGTCTTTTATTTTTACAAAGACGGAAAAGATTAAAATATTTTGAGTAGAAAAATTACAATTCAGACTACATCAGTTTTTTTACAGCAAACCAAATTTATTTACATATAGACCAAAATTTTGTTTTACATTAGATATTTATTACACATTTTATCAGTATATTTTGAGTGAAAAGTTAAAAACTAAATGTTTTTCATAGTGTGTCTATTTTGTTTTCTTGCGTTTTAATGACAGCTACACAAAATGTGGTTTATTAAACTGACCTGGGGCCTGTTCCATAAACCAAGATTAGAGAATAAGCCAGGCTTATTTCGGTAAGTCAGGCTTATTTTTGGTAG
>JAUMHR010000055.1:2253267-2273019 GCA_032361145.1 Enteromius fasciolatus
GCTTAATTGTGAACAAATTAACCATTAATTAATGCTTAACTAATGCATTATTTTGGACCCCTATTCTGAAGTGTTACTGAAAGAACATTATATCAATAATGCTAACTTAATGGTTCTTAAGCATGAAATCGATCGAAATAAAACACTTAAATTAAAAGAAAAATGTGAAATGAATTTAAATAAATGTAACAACCAATCATAAGTAGCACAGGTATATTTGTAGCAATAGCCTACAACATTGTATAAATCAAAATGATACATTTTTCTTGTATGCAAAATTTGTTTCATGAAGATATTTTGTCACTTGTCTACCGAAAATGTAAGTGATTAGTAATATGCATTCCTAAGGACTTCATTTGGACAACTTTAAAGGCAATTTTCTCATTATTTAGATTTTTTTGCATCCTCAGATTCCAGATCAATGGTTGAATATCGGCCAAAATGTTGTCCTCTCCTAACATCAATGGAAAGCTTATTTAATATCTGTTAGATGTTGTATAAATCTCAATTTCGAAAGATTGTCCCTTGCGACTGGTTTTGTGATCCAGGATCACATAATTTCTGGAGGATCATGTGACACTAAAGACTTAATTTATAGTTTAATTTATTCAAAGAAAATAATTTTTTTAATTTCGCTTTTCAGTTCAAAATTTTTCAGGATATTTTTTGTATTTTTGATGCAGCCTTATTGAGCGTAAGACACTTCAAAAACATTTTGAAAACTTACCAAACTTTTGAACGGTAGTGCAAATAAATGCATATCTAATTTAGATATATTTAGACACAAAAAAAATACATTTAGATGTAATGTAAGCATAATTATGACTAGTTTAAGTAAGTAATCTAGAGTAAACACTGATGAATTATGAAATCAAACAGTGTGAGTATTGCTTTCTTATTGCCTCTGTATTTGCATCAGGAATTGGCTACGCTTCAATCGTGATCGTGTCTCTGCTGAACATCTACTACATCGTGATCCTGGCCTGGGGTCTGTACTACCTGCTGCAGTGTTTCCAGCACGAGCTGCCCTGGGCCCGCTGCAGACACAGCTGGAACACGGCCAACTGCGTGGAGGACACCGTCCGCAAGAACAAAAGCCTCTGGCTCTCCGCTAACGTCACCAGCCTCACCAACCTCACCTCGCCGGTCACCGAATTCTGGGAGTGAGTATGGAGCGTCGTTTTAAAGGCTGCGTGTACGAGACGAACGCTCTGCGCTTATTCTCATCACTCTGATGTCGCCTGCAGGAGGAATGTCCTCAGCATCTCTTCGGGAATCGACGAGGTCGGCGGTCTGAAGTGGGAGCTGGCGCTGTGCCTGCTGGCCGTCTGGATCATCTGCTTCTTCTGCATCTGGAAAGGAGTCAAATCCACTGGCAAGGTGAGTTCAACACAACGTCACAAAGCAGCCCGTTACACTTTTAGAAGTTTGTTCACCTGTATTTTGAGAAACGGTCATTATGTTAGTGATTTTTGAAAATGACCTTTCATGCAGTAACACTGTGAATGAAAACATCCTGCAGTTTGAACTCTGAAAGTGCACTGTGTATAAAGTTATTGTCTCTCAAAAGAAAGAGTTGACGCTTTAAAACGAGTCCCAAGCCGTTACATGCTGATATTAACATGAAACATTAGCATATTTGCACAGGCAAACCGTGCCAATCTGAATGCAAATGCAAAAACTGACAAATACTGCTTTAAATTAAATCCACCAATCGCTGGAGAGGGTTGGAAAAATGAATCGTTGAACAAATTGTTTGGGAGTCGTTGAACAAATAAGGTAAAAATAAATGCATATTATAAAAAAAATAAACCTTGCATGCATGGGGGACTCACAAAACCAAAATATGAACCTTTCATAACCCATAATAGGGGCACTTAAAGAGTGAAAATTGTAGCCAGCCACATAAGATAACCAAAGTAGAAATGAGTGTTGCCAGAAGCACCTTTGCCTTTCAATAAATCATATAAAAATCATGAATAATTCATATTAATATGTGAACATGGCTCTCCCGGTTTTCAGTAAGCCCTAATTCCTTGGTTCTTTTGAAATCTAAGCACGTGTTTAATTACAGAAATAGCTAAGAACCGTAAACTCTCTCTGTTCCTCTATTGCCTATTGTAACAGGAAGTAAGCAGTCTTTGAAATAAGATTCTTTTTGGCTCACCGAGGATGTATTTTTTAAATAGTCAAAAATACTGTAAAAACAGAAATATCATTACAATTCAAAACACTCTTTTCTCTTTAAATATAATATGAAATGTCATTTATTCCTGTAATGAAAAGCTGAATTTTCAGCATCATCTTCAGTATCACATGATCCTTTAGAAATCATCCTCATACAGTATGCTTATTATTTTGAAAAATTATATATTCTTACTGTTAAGTGAATATGTCTTACCGCTCTTTTAACAAGTTGTTCAACAAGAAGTTCTTTTTTTTCCTAAATATATACATTATTTATAGGAATATTTGTACGTTTATATATACAGCGGGTACGGAAGTATTCAGACCCCCTTAAATTTTTTACTCTTTGTTATATTGCAGCTATTCACTAAAATCATTTAATTTAATTTATTTAATTTCATTAATGTACACATAGCACCCCATATTGACAGAAAAACACAGAATTTTTGCAGATTATTAAAAGAAAAAAACTGAAATAACATGTATATATATATATATATATATATTAACATAACACATTTTTCTTAAACATGTACATGCATTTGTGTATACAAATACATAATAAATATATACAGTGTACACATTACGTAAAAATATATTTTGTATGCAATTTTATTTTGTTTGCAATTTTAAAATAAAAATTATATATTCTTACTGCTTGCTGAACAAGAAATAGAAAAAAAAGAAATAGAAAAAGAAAAAAACAACCTCTTAGAGACCCCAAAGTAGCGTCTTTATAATGTTTTCTAATCTAAGTCACAGCTGACATCCCAAGGCTTTAAACCAATAACTAAAATGAAATAGACATAGGATTGGGTGGTGCACATGAAAATGTATTGGTGTTTTTTTTTTAGTCTAGAAAATGTGTAGGATTCTAATCACAGACACACACAGAGCCTCATTCATGAAACACAAGCAGAACCGATTTCTGTGTAAATCATTCGTAAAACCATTAAATTCACTGCAGCGCTTTGTGAAAAAGGATGACTTTATGAGCGAATTACACAGAAATCCATTCTGCTCGTGTTTCGTGAATAAGACCCGATTAATGAGCACTTTCACAAGCCTTTCTTTCAGAGTTTGTAGCTCTCTGTGGGCTTCATCTATGCCTTATGTAGGTGTATAATTATTATATATTCATTATGGAAATCCACAAAGCCTCTGGCCTGTCTGTCTGTAGGTGGTCTATTTCACAGCGACGTTTCCTTTCCTCATGCTGATTGTGCTGCTGGTTCGTGGTGTGACTCTGCCTGGTGCCGCCGAGGGCATCAAGTTTTATCTTTACCCCGATCTGACCCGCCTAAAAGATCCTGAGGTACTGAAACACACAGAAAGAAATCTTTGTGCAGTGGTGTTTTTCATTTAAAGGAAACGTGATGAAGCCAACTGCAATCTCTGTCTCTCTGGACTGGTGTAGGTGTGGATTGATGCAGGCACTCAGATCTTTTTCTCGTATGCTATTTGTCTTGGTGCGATGACATCACTGGGAAGCTACAACAAGTACAAGTATAACTGTTACAGGTCAGGACTTGTGTTTTAAATGCATGTTTACAGCTACATGCTGTCTATTTGTTCTATAAACATTGTGTGTGTGTGTTCAGGGACTGCATGTTGCTGGGATGCCTGAACAGCGGTACCAGTTTTGTGTCAGGCTTTGCCATCTTCTCCGTCCTGGGGTTCATGGCACAGGAGCAGGGCGTGGCCATCGCCGATGTGGCAGAGTCAGGTAATATTCAGGGTCAAAGGTCACCAACCTGCTCACACAGAATTCTAAGGAGAAATTTCATTTATGATTGTCATTGATCTTATGTGGTATATGTTATACAAAGCTCTTTTAACAAGTTGTTCAACAAGAAGTTTTTTTTTTATATATACATTATTTATAGGAATATTTGTACGTTTATATATAAATAAATTTTTCACTCTTTGTTATATTGCAGCTATTCACTAAAATCATTTAATTTAATTTATTTAATTTCATTAATGTACACATAGCACCCCATATTGACAGAAAAACACAGAATTTTTGCAGATTATTAAAAGAAAAAAACTGAAATAACATGTATATATATATATATATATATATTAACATAACACATTTTTCTTAAACATGTACATGCATTTGTGTATACAAATACATAATAAATATATACAGTGTACACATTACGTAAAAATATATTTTGTATGCAATTTTATTTTGTTTGCAATTTTTCAAATATATATATATATATTCACTACTAATACATGATACAAGTGTATATAAATTGACAAATAAAAATTTATTAAATGAATCATAATATAATAAAAAATATATATGAATAATACACACACACACACATAAACAAATATATATATAAATACATTCATATATTTATCTTATGATTTTTTTAAATCTAAAATATACTTTTTTTTTTACATTGTACAGTCTAGAATATTGTGTATATTTCTATAACATTTCTATAAGAAGTTTTCTTCTCTTTCTTTGTGAGAGTCTGCTAGTATGTCATGCCACAGGCTTTTCTTTACGACATGCCTATCTTTCTGTGTTTGTCAGGTCCTGGTCTGGCCTTCATCGCGTATCCAAAGGCCGTCACAATGATGCCACTGCCGACGGTCTGGGCCATACTTTTCTTCATAATGCTTCTGCTGCTGGGCCTAGACAGTCAGGTTAGATCCACACACACAAACACACACCTACACTTCCTGCTGCAATTAAATTAAAGCCATAGTTCACCCTGAAAACATTTAGTCATTTACTCCCAAATAAATGACGACTTCTGCTGAACACAAAAGATAGAAGTCGTTTTTGGGTGAACTAACCACTGAAGCATAATTGGAAACTCTGAGTAATAAAAATGTCCTCTGGGTGGTGTGACATACGAGTGTCCTGGTGTTAGAATGAAAGACTGCAAGCATTGAGATGGTTAAGCCAGTAGATCATAACTTTTCAGCATAGCGTTGAGTCCTGATGTGAAACATCATCTCTTTGCGGCTGTGCGCCAGCGCCAAGGAATTATTCCGCTGTATTTTGGGCTGCCTCCCACAAACACACCCTCACACACACATATCACGAGATGCTGAAGGTATTCCGGTCTCGTATGACTTGCTGAAAAGCCAACGTGCGATGGATCATGTTTCCTTTTGTGTATGTGTGTGTGAATTGACACCTACATCACACAAGCAAAGTGAGAGCAACAACAGTGTGGACATAAATAAGGGTGCCGTTATTATGAATGTCATTTAGAAAAGATGCCAGAAAAGATTTATTATCCCCAGACAGTGTGCTGAAGCACGCATGTTTTGATTTTCCACAAATCAGGGTCAGATGTCACCATTGTTTGTTCATTAGGATACTTTACCTCAGATGACTTCAGCAGGCTAGTCCCATTAAAGCAGTGTTTTTTCATTGATTCATGGATAATCATCAGTTTAGTCTATACTAATAGATACAAAAACAAAACAGTTGCTTAAAGGAATAGTACATTTTCTGTATGTAGATGAGTTTGTTTCTTTATAGGAAAAGAAAAAATGTGGAGAAATGCTCGGCAGTGAATGGGTGCCGTCAGAATGTGATGTTTTTATCTGTTGTTTGGACTCTCAAGAACTTAAAACCATTGCTTTTGGCCAAAAATACATATCGATAATCCATAATAACACTTCCTTCAGAGGAAAAGTCCATCGCGCATTGTCCATTCCCATCAAAAACATTGTAAATATTACCACTAAAACAGAAAATCAGAAACAGTATCTACTCATGATGAAATGACAACAGAGTCACTTCTAATATTACCTATTATTAATGCTAACATTAACTTATTATTACTGCAGATCCCAGGTTTAACTTTTTTGACATTTATGACATTTAGGCCTGGTTTCACAAACGGGGCTTAGCTTAAGCCATGACTAGGCATTAGTTAAATTAAGATATTTAAGCAATTTTTACAAAAACGCCTTATAAGAAAATATTACAGATGAGCATCTTAACACAGAACAATGACACTGACATGTTTTAAGATATGTCAGAGCAAGATATTTTCATCTGAGACAGCTCAAACATGCAATTTAGTCTGGGACTAGCTTAAGCCTTGTCTGTGAAACTGGAGGTTAAAGTATTTTTTTTTTTCAAAATGCAAAAACTATGATTGTTAGTTGTTACAGTTTTGTTTCAATGTAGTAGTGATGGCCACTAATAGGCATCTGTACTGCTCTGCAGTATCCAGTGTATCACATGACCTCTGCTTCACAAACATTGGTATTGTTCGAATCACATCACTTCTTATTTACATAAAGTTAAATGGTTGCATTGTTCTGTAAATCAGTCAGTGTGAACATGTCTTTATAACTGTATTGTCACGCCAGGCCCTAACCAGGCACAACATGATATAGCAAAATATGACAAAAGCTCTTTATTTCATGCTCATTTGTTTTTTTTATAGAATATATAACTTTTTAAATTAAGTTTTATTTTATCCAAACAAACAGAAGAAGTGACCAGAGACAGGTCATTACAGCTGCTTATATCGTTTATTAGTGTATTGTATTGTATTATGTTTACTAGTGTTATCACCAATAAAACAATTGTCATTTCCAAACTGAAATAGATAAGCTGAATTGAAAATATGCTAAAAACTAAAAATATAATATGTATATAATATATAAATATAATATGTATGAAAATATGTAACTGTAATGGGTACGTATCAGTACTAAAATTACAAAATATGAAACACATGAAATGTAAATATGAATAAAGGCAAAAAAAATAATTAATTAAAACTACCAACGCACTTCTACTATGTTAAAACTGAAAATATAAAAATACTAGAAAATATTGATAATACTACAAAAGTAGTAACTTCTGAAATAACACTGGTACTTTTGAATCGGTTCCATCACGTGTGTGTGTGTGTGTGTGTTTTCTCCCAACAGTTTGTAGAAGTGGAGGGTCAGATCACCTCTCTGGTGGACCTGTACCCATCCCTCCTAAGGAAGGGATACCGGAGAGAAATCTTCATCGCTGTAATCTGCGTCATCAGTTACCTGCTGGGACTCACCATGGTCACTAAAGTAAGAGCGAGAGGATGGAGACGGAGGAGTGTGTTGATCTGCAGTGTATGAATGCTGAATGTGTGTCTGTCTCTCTCAGGGTGGCATGTACGTCTTCCAGCTGTTTGACTACTACGCCGCCAGCGGTGTGTGCCTTCTCTGGGTTGCATTCTTTGAATGTGTTGCAGTAGCCTGGGTTTACGGTAAGACACACTAGTGCTTGTCTAGATGGGCTTTTTTAATATTAGCTTTTTAATATAATTCAATTTAATTTTGCACTTTTTTTTTAAAGTAAAGGCTAACTTAGACTTTTTTTAACTTTACCTATAAAATCAGGCAATTTCATTTTTTTTTTAATTTAAATTAATTTGGTATTATATAAATCATTCTAGTTTTAAAGGATATTTTATAATTAAAGACTTTTTATTTCTTTTTCTTTTATTAATATTTTTGTTATATTTTCTCTTATTATGTAAGAAAAAAGTTCACGACTAATATATCTTATAATTGTATTGTAAACCATGTATTTAAAAAAAAAAAAAAAAAAAAAATCTGTGATTTTTTTTTTTTTTTTTATCTGAATCTGTCAAAGGAAAAATAATAAAAATAAAAATAAACATTATTTGAGAATTTTAATTCCTTAAATATATATATATATATATATATATACACACTACTCCTCGACTAGATGGGGATTCAATAAAAGAAGCAAAAAATTAAATGGTAACCGGTTGCAAGGTTTTAAAAATGTATAAAAAATTTTTTAATCTTATTTTATTTTATTTTAATTTAATGAAATGGTAACCAGTTGCAAGGTTTAAAAAATTAATTATTTGTATTTTTATTAGAATTTTTAAAAATTATTTATTCACCAAGAATGCTATAAATTTATAAAAAAATGGCAGTAAAGACTTTTATAATATTACAAAAGATTTCTGTTTCAAATAATTGGTCATGGTGGTTGCTAGGTGGAATGAAATAAATTAAATATATTAAAACACAACTTTCGTATTTTAAATTGTAATAATATTTCTCAACATTTTTGTTTTAGCTGTATGTCTTGATGAGTTTAAGTGACTTTCATAATTGTTTCAAAAATCCCCAAATTATTCAGTGCTGGTGTATTAATATACATTTAAACTAAAGTTACAGTACACCATCATAAACACACACTACATGCACAATTATTTAAATGTGTGTCTCTTCAAAAACAGATGGTGCGGTCACTTGTGTTTACAGAATAAATCCCGAGCTGATGATCTTTGCATTAAGCTCATTAATGTTGCTCAATCAGCAGTCTAGCAATGTTTGTTGAGATTAATCTTATATAATCTTATTTAGTCTTATATAATAACATCAGTCCTCTGGGCTTATTTCACATCTCTGTTTTCATGGCCCCACATGAAATCGGCGTAATAAAAATCACAGCTCAAATCTTGCATGTGTGTTTGCAGGGGCTGATAATTTCTACGATGCTATAGAGGACATGATCGGCTACAGACCCAACGGCTGGATGAAATGGAGCTGGATGCTGATCACTCCCGTCCTTTGTGTGGTAAGTGTGAGAAGAAATGCTATTTATCCTTGAAAAAGCAGCAGTGGTTTTTGATCATTTTCATTTTTCTATTTCAGGGTTGTTTTGTCTTTTCGTTGGTGAAATACAAGCCGCTCACCTATAACAAGTTTTACGAGTATCCTGATTGGTCCATTGGATTGGGTTGGGCTCTTGCGCTGGCTTCTATGATTTGCATCCCGATGATGGTCGTCATTAAAATCATCCAATCAGACGGCTCCCTGATAGAGGTGAGAAAGCTGCATATAAAAACGGAAAATATACATTTTGACCATATTTTTATTCGAAAATTACAATATGTCTGTGACATTAAGAAGTTCGGGCAAAACATTTTTGTTTTCTAGGATAATAAAAAAAGGTATATAAAAGTATATGTAATAATTTATGTATTAAATATGTATATAAATGTAACTTAAAGAAAAATATTAATTCTGTATTTAAATTATATTATAATAAAAGTTAAGGGTTACATTTATTTACATTTTATTTTTATTTTAGAAAACAAAACAAACAAACAAAAATTCAGAGCCATTCTAGTTATTAGGATATATTAAGCAATTCTATATTTATTATATATAATATTTATACTACATTATATATTATTAAATATATATATATATTTTTTTTTATTTATTATTTAACTTTTTCTTTAATTTATTTAGAACTTTTTAAGAAACAAAAATCTATTTTAACTATATAACAAAGGTATAAAATTTGGTATAATAATAAATAGATCATTGACTAGATAAGGACTAATAATTTGAAGTCATTCAAGGTTAAAATCATCTATTATAATAACTTATTAATTTACTTTATTTTTTATTTTAATATTTAAAACATTTATAATTTTTTCTTTCTTTACAGTTTTAAGAAAAATGGGTTCCACTTTATATTAGGTGGCCTTAACTAATATATACTTGCATAGTACCCAAACTAATTATGGAACTACCCACTTTTTGGCGTGTTCGCACCGCGAGAACTAGGAACGGTTTTAGTTCCAGAAACTAAATTAGCTCCTACGTCAGAGTAGGGTCTAAAACAGTTCTAGGAACTAGCAGTGACGTAAGTGTACGCTGATTAGCCAAACGCACGCGAAACACCAGCTACCCAGCATTTTTAAAAAGCTATGTAAACATATTTACTCCACAAACATGGAAAACGGCGATCGCGGGATAGCAGGACATTTACCTGTTGTCTGCAGTATTGTGTTCTGTTCTCAGCTTTGATGTAAACTTTTTGCTCTTGCAGTTGCGTAAATTGTGCTTTACATTTTATTTCCGTTATCATGAAGCCTACGACACACAACAAAAACGACTCTGATCACGGTGTCCTGTATTTGCTGCGCAAAAAGGCACCACTGTAACTGTTGCGAATGCATCCAGAAAAACAACACTAACCCTAAACAGATACTGGTTTTCCTAATGAAAAAAAACAATACATAACAAAAAGAAAATCCTAGAAAATATTTCTGGTTTTAGATTGTGGGTCATAACATTAGCAGCTATCAGCTGTGTCTATGTCACTGTATTTTTGTCCTATGCCTTGTGTTCAGCGGATCAAAGCCGTGGCGGCGCCAGTTAAAGGAGGCGCGAGCTCTCGTCCGAAGGAGTACAGTCTGAAGAACAGCGAGCTGCTTCACCCGCTGGACCCCAACGGCATCCACGCTTTCACCAAACAAAGCCACACCATCGTAGAAACTACTATGTGAGGCTCTCTAAGAGAGATTCCCATATTCTCCCGCTCCTGTCCTCTCCTATGGGAGATCCCGTTTTTCCTGTTGTCCCGCCCCCTTCCCCACCATTCCTCTCTCGCTCTGCACTAGTGCGTTTTTATGAAATGATCTTATATCGATATATCTTTTTTGCCATGTAGGATTTGTATTCTGATTGTAATCAAAGGTATTAGCATTAATGCTGATATTGTAATAACCTGATGTGAGCTTTAGCCATCTGGGGCGGTTTGTTTTATCTGTAGTTTCACATTACACCACGTCCTAACCAGGAACGACACAGGATTTAATGCTCACTGCATTTCGATTTCTTTCATATCAGTCAGATTTGATGTCCTAAACAGCAAAAATGAGACATTTTACTTTCTGTTTTGGTCCTGTCCTCTGAATAGCCCTGCCAACAGTAATTTAAATGATCTTAAATGTTCTCCTATTTTAATTTACATCAACTTTTATTTTATTTTTACTATTATTCTTAAGTGAATTCAGACTTCCCTGCAATAGTAAATTTATTTAAATATACTTAAAATCAGGAGATTTTGACTTTATATGGTATACATATAATAATAAAAGATATGATAAAAAAAATTATAGATGTAATAATAAAATAACAATAAAACCATTTCATGTTTTAGATTTAAAATCTAAATCTGCTTTGCATCATCATCATCATAAATCATTGATTACATTCTGATTTTACCGCTTTGCATGGCATTTTACTTTCTGGGAGGACTTTTATTGTGTCGCACCTGGTTAGGACTCAATTCATCAGCAGAGAGAGTGAGTTTTAGCTTCATTTTTAGAAAAAGCAACAAACTAAATGTGACATAAGCTACATTATGACGTCCGTCAGTGGTTGTGGCAGTAACTCTTGTTTCGATGAGGTTCTTAAATGTTCTTTGTCTTGAAGAAAAATGAATGTACCTCCGTTTTGAGCGGACGCCGTGCACAGACATGCACAAACACGTAAGACATAAGCAAACCTTGACGCTCTGTCCTTTTGTCTCTTCTTGAACCATAGTGATCACTGCCATCGCACACATTGAGTTCCTCTAACACTGTAGGCAGCTGTGTTCACTAATAGAAGTATCATTTGATGCACTATTATAAGCGTCATTTACTGTAAGATGATCCGAGAGCTATAAAACACCACGCAGGGCCGTTTGGGAGCACTTTATTAGCTGTTCATGTACAGCGGAGTCTGAAAGGTCTGACAATGCTTTCAAGAAATTTTTCATATATGTGACCCTGGACCACAAAACCAGTCATAAGGTAAAATTTTACAAAACTGAGATGCATACATAATATGAAAGCTCAATAAATAAGCTTTCTATTGACACATGGTTTGTTAGGATAGGACAATATTTGCAGCTTACTAATCAAAAATGACGTTTTGATGTGTTTAAAGTATGAATTTTACAAAAAATCATCATGGAACATGATCTTTACTTAATTGCCTAATGATTTTTGGCATAAAAAAAAAAATCAATACTTTTGACCCATGCAATGTATTTTTGGCTATTGCTACAAATAAACCCCAGCGACTTAAGACTGGTTTTGTGGTCCAGGGTCACATATCATATTTTTATTCATTTGGTATTGTATACACATTTAAAAAGGCTACTATAATACAAAAGTAGTCTTTAAAAATGCATATATCTTGTGTGCATGTTCATTTTTTTTAATTGTTTTCATTATGAATTATACTATCAGCAGAAGACTTAGAGGAAAGAGCTGACATGAACAAAACCCGATGAGCAACTTGAGCTTCGACGGACCGTCCGTACAAAGAGTCGTATGATCAATGCCGCTGATTCACTTGAAATTAGTGATCTAGAAATAATGTTTGTTTTTCAAAATTTGGATTACCAGGCATTTCAGACGCTGTCTGTCACGTGATTCAGCACAGACAAACTTGCTCACAATCATCAAACCAGAAACCTGGGCTTTATGTCCTTGCACAGAGACACTGCCATTCCCCTCTCTGGCCTAAGAATGAGATTGTACAATTGTCTTTTTAGCCTTAAAACCTCCAAATATTCAAGCTAATCACCAACAGCAAAGAACTGCCCCTCCTAATACCTCTGTGTCCTTTCCCTTCGACCACCCATAAAAACCATCCCCTCTGACCCCAGTGTCTTTGTACACATCAGCTCATCCGACCTGACCTATGACCCCTGAACCCTTCTAGATTTAGCTGGACCCTCTCACCTATTTCCACCAATCTTGAGCTAACTGTTCACTAAGCAAGTGTTTGCTCATTTGTAGTATTTTCATTTATCTAAAATTTGCCTTTTTGTATTTAACCATTTTATACTGTACCTGATGTGATTGGTCATTTGCCTATATTTTTTCTGAATGTATTCAGAAATTTATATTTAAACGTCGTTTAGTCGTCAGCCTAAATGCAACTTGCAGTGTGCAATATTTGTAAACAACTGGCTTTGTCCATTTTTTACTATAAGTTCAGCTGGAAAGTACTGTATTATGACGAAAACACGAAATTCAAGATACGATTTTTCATTCACATTTTTTGCTGTACTGTAAGGTAACTTGATTAAATAAAAACAAACAAAAAATCTTGTAAAACCAAAGTAGTTTTGTGACAGAGGCCATTCTAGATGCATATTGCATCTTTCAAACTAAATAAAAATGTCCAATCTTGGTATGTGTCGTGTCAAATCTGTTCAAAAACGGCTGTATCTGCATTTTGATGTTCTTTACCAGGGATGATGAGGTTAATGGTCAATGAACCACGTTGAAAATGGGCTAGTGAAGCTAGGTCTTACAAATGCTCTTAATTTACAAATTTGCAGCTGATTTAACACAAACGGATATTGTTAACCTAAACGTGTCATGTGATCACTGAATCTGCGAATTCTGGAGTAGGTCGAGAAACGAGGCACAAATGAATCATTCAGTGAATCATCTTCATTGAAAAGAATCATCTCGGCTCATCAGACGAATCGAAAATGAATATTTGAACTCTGATGATCTATATTACTCCTGGTTATTTGAACATTTAAGTCCGATTCGGCCAATCCTGTGGGTTTCAAAACTAGCGTTATTCGAATTAGCGAGTTCAAGTTCGTGAAACGCGGCAATCGAATTCGGATCACAACAATTCCTGAGAAGGGACACAAGGACATATACTCAAACAATTCAAAGAAAACATCCCCTATAAGTGCCACTATTATGCCATTTTAAAGGTTGCTAATATTGTTTTATGAGTCTATTAAAACAGGTTTACATGTATACAAGGTCAAAAAACACTTTAGTTTTCTCCAAAAATAGATTTAATTTTACCCCATTTCTAAATGATTCGTAAACGACTCGTGTGAAGCAGTTCGAAGAATCAGTCTGTCTAAACCCCTCCTTCCTGTGAGCCCTCACTGCTGTGATTGGTCAGATGGTGCACTCCTTTATGACTGGTCTACTGCTACAGCGCTATACCAAACTATACTTTCTGACATTACTAGAGGTGCTTTCTGAGAGAATGCATCAACTACTGTAACGTTAGTTAGCACTGACTACTGTGGAAAGTGCTCGCAATTTGCTTTTGTAAGTGAATCGGACACACCTCTATGTTGTGAACAACATTGTGCATAACACTGCGTTAAACATCATTTATCATTACTTAAACTAATGAGACAGACAGACAGTCAACCTGCATCAATCACAATGTTTAGACTGCATTAGGCCCACAGCTGAACTACAGAACGCAAGTTATCCGGTTACAGGGTTGTTACACAACATAACGTACAAATACGTATTTTGAACGATCGCTAGAAAATACAATCATCAATTATTAATCATACTTACAGGTAGAAGTTACTGCACTGCACCAAGCGTTTGGTGAATATCGTGTTGTACTCCAAGATTGGAAAAGCAGGGAGTAAAATGAGGCGAACACATGCATGAAAGATCATATTTGAAAAGGCATAATTTAAAGCATCAAGAAAAGTCACCTACAAAATAAATATCTGACCAAAATTCACTTCATTGTCTGACTTGTATTCAATTTATGTCCAAAAGCATTTTTGTGAAATGTGGATTAACTGCTTAACGTCTTTACATGTAAACTAGTCTCCAAAGTCAGACATCACTTATGATGTCCCTACCAATATCCAATGACTACTAAATTGTCCCTAGCAATAATTTTGATCAAACAATTGCACATCTGTTGTCTGCCATCATCAATACCAAGATTAAACCTACACCCTTGCAAATAATTATTTGGAAAATATAAACTCACCTGCAGCCAATAGGGCCCTGGACTTCAGCCCATTGAAGCCCATGCGATTCACTGAGCTCTAGTTTGAGAAGTGTGGCAATCAGATCAGTCTAATTCACTAATTAATCATTCGAAACCAGTTCAACAGGTTCATTACAAAGAATTGACTCTCTACATGAAGCAATTGTGTCTCCATCAGCCCACAATTCAATTAAAACAGCACATTTGATATTAAATTCCCAGCACATCCATTAGGCTTCACATTTCCTCAAATCAGAATCCGCCCTTGGACTAAAATAGGAGCGCTGTCAAATGGCTTTGGCTTCCAGTATCTGACAGTGCAGTGGGACAGCTCATCTCCACCTCGTGCCAAAGCTGTCTACGATATCAAACCCCTGAACGCCGCCCTGACAGGCACACACGAGAGATCCCAACATGCACCTGTCTTCAGCTTAAGCCTGTATTCTTACCACAGACACTCTGGTTTTTCATCCTTTATTTTCTTTAAAAAAGGAAATAATCATTTCTAACCCAAGAATATTAAATGTACATCTTATTCATAGCATTCTACATATGTAACATCCAGGAAAAGGGGTTTACACATAGAATAGAGGATTGTGGGTAAACGATATACAGAGAAGGATCTGCGTTTAAAAGTCACACTTAAAACAAGCTCCTTTTAAGGACTTGACTTAAAATCTGAATTTATTCCTGGTGTGCCTCAGGGTGTTAAATCCTTATAAAAGTCTTTATGGTACACAAATGACATCACCGAACTGCATCACATGCACCTGAAACATTCACATCAAGACGTCACTCCTGAACAGAGAAAAATGTTACCTTTTCATCAGACTATTTCAAAAATATCGATTGTCAAACTGTCATGGTTTTGATCTCACAAAAGGATTTTCATCGTCTGAACAGACAAAAGATGGCTTGAAGTTTGTCTTTGTGTTTTGTAAAAGTCTGCAGATCTGCATCCAGATCAAAGCGTTGCTGCTGACAGCAGAAACTAAATGAGCGTCATATTTATATTAGAAACAAAAGTGGCATGTATATGAAGATGAATTTGACGTATTTGATGTAACTAACAGTGTTCAAATAAAACTTGCGTGCCTGTGTGAGTGGTCAAATAAACTTTGAAGATGTGGCTCGTTTGGTACGGGATCATTTAAAAAAAAACAGTAGTGGGTCCTAACTTGTGACAAAAAAAGTTAAGTAATCACATCTAAATAAATAGTGCTGTGTGTTCATTGTGCAGTTGAGAGAGAACCGTTTGTGTGAAACAACTGAAAATTGTGCTCCGTGTTGCTCATTTTTGGGAATCAGAGGTCAACTCTTCTTGGATGTGGTGCAGAAACCAGAGACAGTTCAGGGTCCTGACAGTTTTTAGGTGGCCAAACGCGTGCCTGAGTGAGAGGGTTTCTGCTAATGACCAGCTGCAGATGCTCTCCGGCCTCTATGATCAACGGCACAGCAAGACAACAGTCAAAATCACGCGTCCGTGCGTGATTGACCTGTTAAAAACAAAAACAGCAGGTTTGAATTCAGTTTAGAAGCTGCCTTTTCATAGTATATGGTTTCAGCTTTTATTTTACAATTATTTTTATTTCTTATTACTCCCAAAGCCTATTTGAATATATAGTAATCAGTAGTTTCAGCATCATTACTTCCTGAAATCATTCTAATATGCAGATTTGCTGCTCAAGAAACATTTATCATCAACATTACAAACAGTTGTGCTGCTCAATATTTTTGTAGAAACTGATACTTTTTAAATCAGGATTGTTTGAATAGAACGTTACAAATAACACTATTTGAAATGGAATCTTTTGTAACATTATAAAATGTCTTTACTGTCACTTTTCATAATGTTTATGCATCCTTGCTAAATAAAAAGGGCACTGACCCCCATAAGAAAAATGTGAGGTTAAAACAATAGTTCGCCCTTCTAGAATACAGGTGACGTGTGTGAGTAAATACTGACATTTTCCATTTTTAGGTGAACTCTCCCTTTTAAGAAAAGGTCAGCTGGCACAGTACAATACATCACCTGTAGAATACGGTCATATGGACGTAGCCCAGCTTGGTCCGCAGGCCCGTCCGGACGGATCATGTTCACATAAACACCTTTTTCCAGCAGACCGTCAGACACGCTGAACCCAAAATCCCTGCTGTCAGCATCCTTCTGTATACAGATCTGAGCCAGAGGGAGAGAATGAAGATCTGTTGCTCATTCAGTAGTGGCGTCAACATGATTTCAGCAGCTGGGAAAGTGAACATTACTTTATGAAGCTCTAATGGCATGGACGGGCCGCTGTGCTTCATGTCCTCTGGTGCGCCGGTGTTCTCGGAGGTCCTCTCTTGGCTCAGAGAGAGCGCTTTGGTCCGGCTTTCATTCTGCTTCTCGCTGTCTTCTCCCAAACTCAGCGTGCTGCCCGACATTATAGTAGCCTAGAAAAGTAAAACACTTCAATACAAACTGCACCACATTTGATTTTGAAAAAAACACCTCATCCTTCTCAAATCACTCCAATATGCTGGTTATTTATAGCAAAGACTTTGGTTAAAAATTGGGTATTTCAATTGTCTATTTTATACATTCTACTAACAGTAAGTAACTTCTTCTGCAGCTACTGTATATGTTAACTAGCAGTCACTAGAGTACTAGCAGACCATCTGCTTAATATCTTTTGACACTTTACTTTGATGAATCCACAACATACTACTGTACATACTGACTATCAGAAACTCAGCAGGTATATGTCAACTTATTCTACTAACCCTAAACCAACCCTAACAGTCTGCCCTGAGAGTTAGTACACATGTAGTTCCAAAGATACTTATAGTTAGTAGAATGTCTAAAGTAGACTATCCAAATAAATTATAAGCAAAAATGGTTATCCTGGTAAAGGTTTTGGTCAATAGCTGATTTACCTCAAGTTCCCGCAGGATTTCTGATTGGCCGCAGGTCTCCAGGTCCTGAAGAGCTTGTGACCAATAGTTCTCCTGAGCGTCTGTATTGTTGTGGTTGTGACAGCGTGCAGGACTGACAGATCTGTGTCAATGCAAAGCAACCTGGGTAATGTGAGGCCAGGTGTACTACTGGAAACGGAGCTCGTTCTCTTTATATAACTGTACTGTATGGCATGATTGAAACAGTCACTGTACAAGATCCTTCTCAGCTATTAGAAAACCAGCGGTTAAAGAAAGAGAAACACACACAGATGTGTCTGAAGAGGCCATGAACTAGTTCTGAGTGATAAAAGAGTAAAATGATAAAAATCAGCGATTAAAAAAAAAAAGAAGCAGACACGGTAGGATGACAGCGAGCGGCCCACGGATGATTAGTAAGGCAGACGAGAGACAGAAAACCTGAGAAAAAATAGAAAAGAGAAGAGTAGGAACATACAGACTCGCTAGCGGTTTCTGGGACTTCTCTTTAACAAACGTTTAGCCACAGAAACCAAAACTGCAACAGAAAGAGTGAACACCAAAGACAACATACAAAACAAAACCATTGCTCTCCTACTGTAAAAAAAACGATATTACAGTAGATTCTCATTACTACTTGATCTTGTTCTAGTCAATTTTAGTTACTTTGGTTTTGGTAATATTTAACTTAATCTAAAAACATTAATATACGTATGAATACACACTAGCATTCAAAACTGTGGGGTCAGTAAGATTTTATTATTAATACACAAGCACACATGAAATCGATCATTTATAATGTTACACCTAAATGCTGTGCTTTTGAACTTCAAAGAATCCAGGAATTAAAAAAGATAAGAAATTGTCAAAGTTTTCACAAAAATGTGACGCAGCACAACCGTTTTCAACACTCATAATAAAAAGAAATGCTTCTAGAGCAGCAAATCAGCAGATTGGAATGATTTCTGAAGGATCATGTGACACAGGAATAAAAGACATATTAAAATACACTTCATTAGATGATCTTACCGACCTCAATCGTTTGAATGGTAGTGTACAATATTTGTTAGGACAATAAAATAACCAAATATGTCAATAACAACATGCTCAGGTCACAGTTTACAACAAATACATAATTATATTTTGCATAGAATAAGTTTGTAATAATTGTTTTCAGCTTAAATTGGCTAGTACAGCAAATAATACCATAATGTATGAATGTCTTTAAATAACATCTCTTTGGAATATGACCTGAGCATGTTTTTCACAGACTGCACATACATGGGAAATAATAACTGACCGAGAGAAAGAATAACAGCCACATGATTGTGTGATAGCAAGCCAACAAGCTTGTTCCTGTCTAGTATCTCTGAGATAAAAAAAAAAGATACTGTTCCAACAGAATCAACAAGCTGTGTCCCTAAGCGAACTCTCACCCAGAATACGTCCAGTCCTCCTCGCCCAGCCTCCCATCATACATTCCAGGGCGGTGGGCGTATCTTCTGGAGCTCAGCGGGCTCCTGTGATTGGTCTGTCTCCAGTCATTGGGATGAAGAGTGAAATCAGATGCCCTATGAATATAGACACCTGAAATAAACATTGGTGGAGGTTAGATTTGAAACAGAAGATTTTCTAGAAATAATAACTATAAGGAATATAGCGTTTGGTATTTTTGGAGCCTGACCGCTTTTAGTTACTCCATAGAAAATTTACTTGTTACATTGTTATATTTTCATAAAATACAGGTATGGATAAACTACACTTAAACCTCCAGTGTTGCCAGGGTCACATTTTTTAATTCAAAATCTGATTTGGCTGTCGGATACTTTTATAATGTACAGCTGGCAAATGGTTTAATCATCGGCAAAGAAAAAAAATAGATCCTTTAAAGCAGGGGTAGGCAACGTCGGTCCTGGAGTGCCAATGTCTTGCAGAGTTTTCTCCAAGCCGGAAAAAAACCTCACCTGCCCGCAGCCTTGAAGACCTTGATTAGCTTGTTCAGGTGTGTTTGATTAGGGTTGGAGTGAAACTCTGCAGGACATTGGCACT
>JAUMHR010000055.1:2298364-2309588 GCA_032361145.1 Enteromius fasciolatus
TTATTCTGATCAACTCAGAAACCCGAATACCGACCTTAACCCGATCATAACCCGGATATTGGCTGCATGTAAACGTACTGTTTAACTGAATATCCCGAAACGGAATTTCGTCGTCGCCCAGTTTTAATATTGCTGTAAGCAATTAATTTGTGCTGCTAATCTGAGACTTTGTCGTTGAGGATTTCTTCGCCCAAAATCTGATTATTTTGTTCTGTTATCACATTAACCGGAAGCTTCTGCTCACACCTCCAGTGTCATGAGTTGCTGTAGGTGACCAATGCAAGCCTACACCAGGCGCAAGTGGAGCAGAACTTATACGCTGATGCAAGCATGCATGGCGTTCGCAAATCACAGCATGTTCACTTCACAGGCAATGGTGAATTAATATTACCATTAATTTGACGTAGCCTAAATGTTTCACATGAGCGGATCACTATGAATACAATTATACGTGACATATTAGGCCTTAAATCAGTGAACTGAGGAGCATCGCTCAGAACACCTACTAAAGTACTGACAGTGGGGATCCTTCACCCTAAGTCAGACTGATTTATTTGGTACCATTTGTGGCAAACGTTAATCTGAAATTTCTTCGTTAGAAAACTTTTACGCACATTTAGAGCTGAAACGGGGATTCCTTCGCCCAAAATCAGGTTTTATTCTGGTACAATTTATACGTGCTGCTAATCTGAGATTTCTTCGTCAGATAAAACATACACATTTAAATATGAAATGAGATTTCTACGCCCAAAATCATATTATTTTATTTTGGTAACCTCTGATTTGATTTCTTCGCTAATATTAGGAATAATTATTGCTAACCCAATCCTAATTTTTTCATATTTTATCAATAACAATATGCTCTTTCAAAAAAACAAGTTTTATGTTCACACCTATTGTCATTCATGAGAAATATTTCTCTGAACATTGGTGTAAATGAGTTGTTTTCCATTTTGGACCTTAATATCTCACCATCCATCAGACTCTATTGTCTGATATCAAAGGATGTGAAAGACATGGTACATATCAGACCATTTACCAAGTTTGATGCCTATACATAAAAAATTGAGGTTTCTACGGACATCTGAAAACCCTTAAAGTAATAGTTTCAAAGGAAAATAGAGGGCCAGCATTCAGGTGTAAATTCAGTAACAATGCTGTGAGTTGTAATTCATGCAGTTCTGGACTAAGACTCTTAGCCCAGAAAATTTCATGGACCTGGCACAACTAGTTCTGGAGATATTTCAGTCTGAACATGGTCACTCAGACTGTGATGCCAAAACAAACTTTGTACCGATTTTTGTGAAAAAAGTACGCACAGTAGAGATCTGAAATGTTGTATATGATCTATGGGGCATATTGCCCATTACATGGATTTTTTTGAGACAAATCTGAGGAGGTCAGGTGGGGAACTTTTCCAAAATTTGATGATTTCAGCTGGAATGGCCCATAGGTAAAATAGTCCATGTCATATCAGGGGTCACATCACATATGGAGCTATGATACTTTTTGCGCTCAAAGAAAACAAAAATATCAACTTTATTCAACAACTCTTGTCTTTATCATACCATCTGCCGTGGTGTGCTGCAATTTTAGAGAGAGTATTACAACATATGCACAGGCTTTCCTGTCTATGCAAACAAATCATCAAATCATCGTATTTTGTTTATGAGCAGAGGATAGCAAGTGCATGCGGTTTACATCAAGAGGAAGGAAGTGCATGTATCATGACACTTTCTTCATACCACAGCGACATGGAACGAAATGAGGGTGAGTAATTACTGACAGAATTCAAATTTTTCTTCAGTCACTTGAATTGTGTTAATAATAGCTGTTAAAAAATTTACTTTTATTTTTACAGGCTGGAACCAGCATCTCCAGCCTCCTGGATCATTCCCAGACAATGGTGGAAAACCATCAACCCCACATTGTCTGTTTAGGAGCCACTAGTTTTACAGCCCAATACATCATTGCGGCCTAGAATGACAAAGTCACCATTCTGTTCGACGATAACAGATGTGTGCCATTGACAAGCTGTTCAAAATGTATTGGGCTTGCAATGTACAATATCCTGTCCAACTTAGATCTGTCTTTAATTTCCTTGAAAATGTATACGACATTCCTAAATTGTACCACCATGTGTCCAACATATGAATACATATGTCCAACTTCAAAAGATGTCTGGAAACTTATAAGTCATCTTAGGCATGTCCGTGCCCTTTCTGATGGACAGGATTATACAATGATTGCAGAGGAACATACCATAACTTCAATTCTTATGTTAAACATCTCAATAGAGCGTATGCTCAGGTTGAAAACACATTACTTTTAGAACAAGACCCTGACACCAGCACGAGTGAGGACCTTCCAGCCTTATTTTGCTCTGCTGCTGTTGATCTTCCAGAGACTGATTTTGATAACTCCAGTACTTGCAGCACCTCTGACTACCAAAGCGGTGCAGCAGCATTTGTTGCAAAGATGTACTCCTCTTCAAATTGTACCCTGACTGATGTGCAAAGATGCATCGCATGCACAAAAGAACTGCTCAGCGAAACCCTGGACTGTTTGCAAGAGAAAACCACGTCTCTGCTTAATCGTTTCTCTATACCCTGGGATGAATTGCAGACTTTGATGAATGAAGTTTAAAGAGGACGATATTTGAGGAAGTTGATACCCCCCACAAAATGAACAAGTATTTTACAGCAAACCACTCTTTCATGAAGCCAACAGAAATCTTCCTTGGAAACAGAGGTGATACTCCAAGAAAGCAAGGCACATTAACTCAAGTGTTAACAGCAGATACATGTCAGTACATATCAATTATTGATACTCTGAAGTAGGGTCCACAAAATGGGAGCAGTTTATTTTTGTTTGAGGAATTTCCCTGCTAGAATAAACTTGGCTCTTAAAAACATACACCTATGTTTGCTTTTTAATTCGATTGACAAGGACTTTTATGGTTTCAACGAAATTTTTGAGCCATGTTTGGATGATATTAAACTTCTTGAAACCAGAGGAATAGAAGTACAGATAGATGGCCAAAGTACATTGCTATTTGGCACAATATGCATATTCACTGCTGATAATCTGGCCTGCCGTTCACTTGGAGGTTGTTTGGAGAGTTTTGCAGCCAACAAATTCTGTAATTTCTGTCTGATTGAGATGCAGTGATTATTGGATGACGATTGTTTGGAGTTGCGCAATGAAGTAAATTACAATGAAAACATCATGCTTAAAAATCCTGGTTTAACAGGCATAAAAGCTGACTCTTGTCTAAACTCTCTAAAGTACTTCCATATTACTGATAATGTCTGCGTTGACATTATGCATGATGTTTTAGAGGGTGTGGCTCCTCTCGAGATCAAACTAATGTCACAACATTTCATCTATGAAGAAAAACCTTTCACTTTAGACCAGTTGAATGACCGAATGATTAGCTTTGACTACGGTGTGGCAAATGAGAAAAACAAGCCAATATATGGCTTATATGTCATATACAAATATGGTGTCTCATCCTTATGTTGCCTTCCCTGATTGGAAATTTTATAAGCGAAGGTGGTCCAGTCACTGGAAATTGTTTCTTCTCCTTAGAGAAAGCACCAGTTGTTACCAACCAATTAGCTGTATTTTTAAAGCAGCTAGTTATCAATCACCATACTGTAACTTGTTGAAGACGCTTTACCCAAACAAATCACTAAGACCAAAGCATAATTTCATGACGCATTACTGGCGAATGATGATCAAATTTGGCCCTCTGTCTAAATTTTGGTGGATGAGGTTTAAGGGAAAGCATGGCCCTTTAAAAAGACAAGCGCAAACTGTATGCAAATTTATAAATATAAAGTAAGACATTAGCATACAAGAGTGTTAATGCTTCGGTCAGACTCGTCAAACTGGTTGTGTAAATGCTTTAAACCGTGACTTAAGAGAAGAGTGTCTCTTTGGTGAAGTTTTACACATTGTTCCTCAAAGGGTTTTAGTTTTTCTTAAGAGTTCTGTCTCAAGTGTATTTTTAACCACACTTGTATGCGTATGCTGTCCAAAGAACAAATAAATATAAAGTCTTAATTTAAGCAATGCTCCTGACGTAAAACCTTTTCTTCCGAGGGTACGAGCTGATCAATATTTAGTTTAGCCTTCCCAAATCATCACAACATCAAACAGCTCAAGCATATCCCATTGTTAGTTTAAAATGTTTAAAGTGCACTGTAGAGGCATTCAACAAAAGCTGAGGCGCAAGACGGGCAGAGAAGGGGCGGAGGAGGAATGCACAAATGACAACATATGAAAGGGAAGGAAATGGGTTTGTTTATAGTGGCAAATGTGAGTCTGATTAGACGGAATATGAAAATATATGAAATACGGAGATTGATTAGATGATGCGGCGCCAGCTGTGGGTGATTCGTTGGCACTCCTCCCTAAATAAGTTTTGCAACATTACATATTATTATATTTGTTTACTCTTAATAATAATGCCATGGTTGGTTCAGTAGTCAGAAATACAGGATACACTGGCCTATACTTTACTGCTGAAATGTTTACGGGGCAAATCTCAGGTCAGTCTGAGTGCTCGTAAAGTGCATACAATCGTACACCTGCAGGCATGACCCTTTATGCAGACTCTGGTATGGTTTACAGGTGCGCACGCCAGGTCAGAAGACAACGTTTATCATCCAAAGGAACCGAACTCTTAACACCAGAACCCAGGTGGGCACCAAAAGTGCTAGAACTCTCAATAATGTTTGATATTATTCAGTTGCAGTTTAATTTTCCCAATAAAAAGACTGTTCGACTCGATATTTTGTATTCTCCCCTGCCCCACAAAAATCCTGATTTAACACACATCTGCCTCCCCCCTCCCCCATTTTCTAAAATAGCAAAACAAAAATAATAATAATACATAGAAAAAAAATACACACACACACACACACATATATCTTCCACAATAGTGTTTTAATGACTTAGCTATAATAAAGAGAGAGAAACTGCACGAATACACACACAGTACACAGTCACTCTCACAGACACAGTATTAGACACCCTCCCATGTTCCCACTTCTTAATAACTAATAAGTAAAGCACCTCACTGGTGTCGCTTTGGATGCACGCGTCTACTAAATAGCAAACGTGTAAAGGTTGTGACAACTAGCCCCGGTTAGTGTTAGATCTATCACAGACGGCTTATGCTATGTTTCTACTTCTAAGAGTAGCGACTCGTCACCAAAAGTAAACCGCACTCAGTTTCTCTTTCTGACTCCAGAAACTACGGAGCCTCGAAAGGACTTTTTTCGCGTTCTTCAGAGAAACGTAGCATTCGCTTAAAAGTTGCGAGTTTTGCGACGTTTGCATAGTTTCTCTGGGGAACGCAAATATGTTTTCTTCTTAGTTAATAAATCAACATGCGGTCCCGGATGAAACCCAAACACACTGAACTAATCTGAAACTGCACTTTGCTCTCATGACGTGCGCTACGAATTTAACGGGGTTTATTACATTTCATACACAACGGACGTGTGTAGACTGAGCAATGGCCTATTGTTGACCTTCTTCGCGTTTATAAGGGAAATAAAATCGAAACACAAATCACATGATGATTACACAATAGGAAGCGGTCGAACATTTCTGGAACTGACCGCGTTTGCAAAATGGAGAGACCGACTGTGAGGTAAGATTTAAAAACGAAAGCTAAATAATCTATATTTACATTGTTTCCTCCCCAAAAAAACTCACTGACTTCATTAAACTTCATTTGAAGTGGCTACGGCGCTAACTACGGCACCATGAACCCGGGTTATGGATTTGCAGCACCAGGTAATATTTTGTTTTGAAATGTATGCGATCTCAGATTTCCAAGCTCGTGGTTAGAAAGGATACAGCTTTCTAAACAATGAAATTAGTTATCTACCCATTTGATTGTGTTTTATTAACGCCTAAACTATAAAATAATTAGTGTTGTACAGGTCTCAAACTCAATTCCTGGATGATCGCAGCTCTGAGGGCTATAACCTGATCCAGTTAATCAAGCTCTTCAAGATCAGAAACTTCCAAACAGGTGTTATTTGGAGCTAAGCTGTGGCCCTCCAGGAACTGAGTTTGAGACCACTGCTAAAAAAAATATGCTGTATTGATGTGCGCATGCTCAGTATAGTAACGTATCCCTTCAGGCTTTACCGATTTCCACAGACAACACCCCATGGCTTTTCAACGAAATCTTACGAATATAACCACGGTAGCCTGAGTTTCCGCTTAATGGTATGCAAAACGATTTAAATGTATCGCATTGTGCATATTTGTATGCTGTATTAATGGAATTATTATTAACATATTAGAAGTCTTCGTATGAAGGTCGTGTGCTACAAAAACGTTGCTATACAGTATTTATTGCGAAATACAGTAGGTATCGTTACTCCGGTACGTTTCCAAAAAGTAGTAGTTTTTATCATTCAAAATACTGTGATAATACCAGTATTGCAACTGTTAAATCAGAAATTCTGAATAAATCTAAAAAAAAGCTATAGTAGAAAAACTCCAGCCAATCATCGTCTATTCAGCGCCGTCCAATAGCAGCAGCTGTCGACCATACCATAAATGCACTAGACTTAAGTACATAGGCATTAGGGCGCGCACTGCTCACCGCTGAATTTAGGACTTCAACCAACAAGAATCAACTCTTCATCATCTAAAAAGTAAGTGCCTAACTAATGCTTAGTAAATAACTTGTATGAAATGTGTGCAATCTCAGATTTGGATGCTCGTGGTTTGAAAGGATACAGCTCCGATCGGAAATGAACAATGAAATGAGTTATCTTCTCATTCGGTTGTGTTTTATTGAAGTCAAAACTCTAAAATGATCAAATATGGTAATTATCGTTGTTTCAAACTCCTGGAGGACCACAGCTCTGTAGAGTTTAGCTATAACCTGGATCCAGTTAATCGAGCTCTTCAAGATCAGAAACTTCCAAACAGGAATGAGCTGGAGCTAATCTCTGGCCCTCCGGGGGTCTGTTCTTCGTCGCTTGATACATCGGAGATGAATCTACACATCTAAGATGAGAGCATCGTGCTAATTCGGTTCTTCGAGCACATCTGTTGTTGATGATTAGTATAGCTGGATTGAGTTGTCGATTGTGTGTTGGTTTAAAAGGCGACATATATCGATAATAAAAACACTGATCACAACCCCTTCGATTGGTTGATGAAATGGCAACAAGCGAGCTCATTTTTTTTCTCAAGCGGAGCAAGAGCTTTTATTAGAGGGTTTTGGAGAACTTCAAACTTTAATAAAGACTCCGGGAAACACAGCATATGCTGCAAAAGCCAGGAGAGAGGGCTGGCAAACAGCTTAATGCGTTAGTGATGCCCGTGTTACATGTTTTTTTTCCTTGAGATAAATATACATCTCAAATCTTATTTGTAGTAATTGCTCTTTTGCCAGCAGTGGACACATGTGACAGATTTGAGAAAATTACCTTCAATTATATAAACGCAATCGGAAACAGAATGTGATTAGACATAAACAACAATTAACACACAAATGATGACCACAGCCATGCACACACACGTATACATATACTGTATGTATGTGTAAATAAAGCCATATATATATATATATATATATTTATATATACACACACACACACACATACTATATCTATACATACACACATATATATATATATATATATATATATACATATGTGTACATACACACACATACATGTACATACATACACACACATAAATATATATACATATACATACACACACATATATATTAGTATGTGTGTGTGGCTGTGGTCATCAGTCGTGTGTAAATTGTCGTAGGCACATTCTTGCAAGACAGACATGGAGGATTACTTTAATCTGATTTCTGAATCTGCTAATAAGAAAGCTATTACAATGGAGTATTTGCTCCGCGCTTAAACTTGTGTGTAGGCTATCCTTTAAAAAAGCCATTTATTGCATTTTTTATGCCTTTTCTTTCTTTTAAAGAGTATTGGTTGTCTTGCTATTGTCCGTTCAAATGTCAGTTTTGTGGATAATGTGTTTTTTTGTGCTCTCTGTACGTTTTTGAGTTTAGCAATGAAAAAAAATAAAAAAAAATTTGCAAGATACTTTTCTTTTCCCACGTGAGTCAGTCTGCGTCAGTCGTGCTCTTTAACCAATCAGATGTAATTTAAGACAGGCCGCATCATTATAACAATCAATATATTTCAGAAGCTGTGCAATAAATATATAAAATTGTTTGAATGCATAGTGACATTTTTGTGTTATTGAAACTGAATTTTTTGAATGAATATTATTTCTATCTTGGAGCCAAACTGGTGGAAACTTACCTAACCAGTTTGAATCTCATTCAGCCATGGCAGCCGCGCCTGCAACAAGTGTCTATGGACCTTCTGCTCCCCCTGCAAGCATGTTTGACACAGTCCCTGGATATGAAGGAACAATAGCTGGCGGAGGCGGTAAGCAGCACACCTCAAAAAAGCTAAAGCAAACACTTCAGTATGAGAGAAATCGTTCAGGCTCCTGTGGTGCATTCAAATTGTGTCTCATTTATGAGATGAAAGCATATACAGTTGTCGACATTTGAAGTGTATCCAAAAGATTAAAGTTGCCTTAAGAAAAGCACCTATTTTGGTATGTTTAGGTTTTTGGGGAACTTCAAATGTTGACTACTGTAAATGTCACCAAAAAGTTGTACTACAAGTGGAAAACTTCTCTTGAAGCTATGAATTGGGAAATTTCTGAATTTCTGAATTGGGGGCATGTTAGTGCATGTTGTACATACAAAATACCATTACCATTACAACTACCACAGAATGACGAAGCTTCTGCTTTTGGTACATCGCCATCTTGCTTTGAGAAACAATTTAAAACGCATCTGATGTCATAAGTACGACTTTGCAGTTTGTAATTCGAAACTTTCCAGAAGGACTTGAATGCACCAATAGAACTGACAGTGTTGAGAGCGCAGAAATGCATGAATGGATCCCAGGTTTTGTTTTTGACATGTAATTTAACATTTTGACATTGTCTGTAATTTCACAGGTGGGTATCTTCCACCTCCACCTCCGTCTGTGCCGATGCCTGTGCCTGAACATGCCCCCAACCCACCAGACTGGCAGTAAGAGCTTTTTTCACTCAAAAAGCACACAATGCATGCACTGAATCTTAAACGCAGGCCTATGATATGCAAATGCAATCATCATAAAAATCATCATTCTTCATTTCTTACAGTTTGGATGTGCTCCAAACTGCGTTCAAACTGTGGTTCTTAAACCACTATTAATCAAAACAAACCCAAATGTTTAATTTTATTTAGTCGTAATATTTTCTTTAATCTTTTTATTTGGTAATTGTAATAAAAACGTTTTTTTTTTTTAAATATTTAACATTTAAATTATTAATAATTATTGTTATTTAATGTTTTTGTTGCCATACTGACATGTAAATACATTTTGGGCCAAATTGCACTGCTCTAGAAGCAAGCAGAATGTCAGAAAATTTAAAAGCTTTATCTAAAAAGCATTCTGCTGATTCACCACTTTAGCTCATTAGTCTGCACTATGACCTGAATAGGGTATGTCAGCTTAGTAAAACACCTAAAAAGTGTTACACAATGTAGTAAAAAACTGTTAGACATGCGCAAAGGTCACTTATGTATTGATATTTTCTCTTTGATAACAGCATACCATCCATAACAGAGGACCGAGCACGTGAATCTTTTTCATCGTACGTCTCCAGCAAGTGCTGCTATAGTTCGGCCCCCGTCAAAGAGGGAGTCATAACCAGTATGGAGTCCTTTAATACATACAGGGTGAGGCCTACAGTAAATCATCTTCATTACAGCCATCATTTTCCTCCCACTGGAGGTTTTGTAAAACATATAATGTATAAGACACAACTGTATTCTTAGACAAGAAAATAATGATGAGTTCACAGCTCCAGGATGAGCTCAGAGCATCGCTTGAGGAAGCAGAATGGTTGGGATGTGGCAGCAGGGAGCTTTGATAAGGTGGAAACAAGTAGTAAGTTACTTGGGCTGAGCTCTAAAAAAAAACCCACATGCTACCAACCCTGTCCAATTTGTTCTGCTGGGGGCAGGCAGAGACATCAGCTTGCCTTCTCTGCCTGTAGAGAAGGATCCTGGATCACATCTTCAGCAGCTGTCCAATAGTTCTGAGGGCTGCTATCGTTAACGCCATGACAAAGTTCTGAAGGCCATAGTAGATACCAACCCTTGCGGGATTACCCACTGCAACCATTGCTTTTGTTAGGGCTGGGGAGAAGATAACAACATCTGCCAGGACCTCCTCTGGCATGCTAGCATCTGCACAGGCCTGGCAGCTGAAGAAACTTTTGGCATAGCATCGCTGAGACCAGACATTGTGCTGATCTCAGAAGCCTCCATCTCTCAGGCCCCGTTTACACTGTTGTGTTGTCGTTTTAGAATGAAAGTGACCCCAAGAAACATCACGGATGATGTGACCAGAAGCATCATGAGGAATGTGATGCTGATGTCATTTGTGGTTGATTGAGCTAATGTTGCTTTTTCTTCTCAGTATCGCTTGGAGACGTTCACCGAGTCCAGATCTACTGAATGGAGTCAGGAGCCTTACTCAGGTACCCAAAAGTCAGACAGGGCATGTTTACGCTGTATTCATATCTTATATGATGATCCAAATACCAGGAAGGGAAATATTTCTGTGTTTAATGTGGCTCATAATTAATAAAAACCATAACATTTCAGGTCAGCCTGTGGACGCTGGTGTCCAGCCTGCTCCAGGTCCATGGCAGATTGCAGCTCAACCGCCAGCCTTCTTTAATGAGCACAAGCAGTCTATTAAAGTGCCCTATACTTCTTCAGTCAAGGTTTGACCTTTAACCACATGATCCACAAAAAAAAAAAAAAAAAAAAGCAGGTCCCATTCACACTTTTCCAAAATTGGGCCGTTTTGGTTTAGCACAATTCTAAACCGTTTTCAGCCTGAAAATCTTAGCACCATTGGCTGATAGAGTGATGGCGCCGCTCAGAACTGGTCACTTAATTGTTGTCTGGCTACTAGTTTCTCTCAGTAGCAGATGGATGTATATAGAAATATCTGACCATCCTCCATAACATTGTTGATATTTATATCTCATATTGGGCCTATTTCACAAAGGAGGTTAAGTGAAAACTCGGAGTTAGTTAACCCTGAGATAAGGGAAACTCTGGGTTTTC
>JAUMHR010000055.1:2332151-2345235 GCA_032361145.1 Enteromius fasciolatus
TTGGTGTTAAAACCATTGTTGATGGCTGAAGGTCTGGAATTTGGTCAAGGCCTGCCCATAAGGCCGTTTGACCGACATGTCAAACAACCAATCACAGTTCGTTTCGTTCAGCGTCACGTTTCGGAGCATGGAAATGTCCCCACAACAATATAACGGCGTGATGATCCCGATGAGACTCTCGCAGTAAACATCTGTTTGAAGCACATCTCTCCACTTTTTAACACCCACAAGCAATTCTGGAGAACCGAACACAATGTTGAATCGGCCAGCTGCAATGTCAGCGTCTGTAAATTATTACTCACCCCCAAGCCATCCTAGGTGTATCCACAGTCGGAGGATTTAAAAAATGTATCCTGGCTCTTCCAAGCTTTGTAATGCTAACCCTAACCCTAATTATATAACCCCTTTAACATCTATATATATATATACTAGGGGTGGCGAACAGAGAGACGCAGCCCTGCAGAGTTTTGCTTCAAATTGAATCAAACACACTTTAACATGCTAATCAAGATCTAAAAAAAATTGATTACAGTCAACCTACACTATAAAGTCCATCAGGTAAAACAAATGTCTCAAAACTGTGAGTGTAACTGTTCATTTTTTTTTGTTTATAAATGTTTCAGATTTAGCTGAAGATCATCATGAGGAAGGAGTATCTTTATTCTACATCTGCTTTTTCTCCTCCATTGTTGTTGGTCTCTTCATCATGACTGCAGGAGTGATCATGACCAACATCAGGAGCAAAACTAATGGTGTGTTAGGGATGGGCAATAATAACGATAGTATAGCATATTCCAGTAGATGGCGTACTTCTACAGGATATGCCACTCATTCACAGACCATGTTTGGCTCGAAATGGTGATAGTGGAGCATGAAAATGATAAGGTGTAAAAATGATACATTTACTACAATAGCACTCCTGCAGTACAGTTTTCATGTGCATGGTTCTGTTAGGAACCTGCTATCCAACAAAAAAGATAATTTAATGAATTAGTATTAAGAATATTATATTATAAATGTAATATTATGAATTAGTACTATTCTTCTATACAGTATAAAGGTTATGTCGATTAGCACTGCATTATAAGCGTACATAAAAAAATACCAGAGATGGCTTTGAAGAACACTGATAAAGCATATTGTTGAAATCGTGTGTTTATGGTATTCAAGTTTAAAGTTTTATCAAGAAGGCCTAAGGTTTTATTCTTTTATGCATTTTTATAAGAGATTTTTATTTGACACTTATATTTATTTTTATTTGATTATTAAAAATCATTGACTAACCGTGAAAATACCGGAAGTGACACATTTCAAAGACGAGAATCCATAACACACATCAATAATGCCTGAAAATACTGTGATATAGTTTAGTCTATATGTGATATATGTGTGATATAGTCCATATCACTCATAGTTTTACCAAAACTAATTTACATTGCTAATATATCATAGAAATCTTTACTGCTGTTTTTCACAAGTTTAAACTGTGATACTCTGTTAAAACTCCATCAAATGAGAGAAAAACTCAGCAGAAGGCATTTGTTTCAACAGGATCAATGAATACTGGTACAGATAATGACTATTCTGATCTGTAAGAGGATGTCAGATTCTGAAGAGGAAAGAACAGCAACCAGTCAAATACATTTCTACATGCTGAACTGTAATACTCTTTCAACATTTAAGTAAAATACCATCTATTTCATTGTATACAGCCTACATCATATTTTATTCACAATGTACATTTATACTGTTCTGCAACTTTTTATTAGCTTTTTACAATGCTGGTGTACTCTTGAAACTCTGTATTGTACATTTATGTTCTTACATGTACACTTTTCTGTTATAATAATAATTGTGACTTGCATTTTTGATTGTAAAAAAAAGATACTGCCAAACATTGAAATTGTGCATAATTTTTTGTACAGTCAGATATTATGTACCCATTTCCATACATGTGCATTTCTAAACCCTGATTTGATTTTTGCAGCAGAAATTTTCATCAGCTTCACCATACGAAAATTATACGCACACTGTTTCTCTCTGCTCAGAGTAGCAGTGAAGCTCCTCCCCCTCTGCTCTGCTCTCTCTCTCTCTGTCTGTCTGGATCTGTCCGTCTCTGTGCTGGTGTTCGGTAGCAGCGTTTCTCTTCACTGCAGGGGCAGCTTCATTCTCTCCTCCAGGATGTCGGGCCTTCTGACCAGCTCTCTTCTGCTCTTCCTCTCCCTGACGCTGTTCCAGACCCCCACACCAGAAGCAAAGGTAAAGCGAACAGCACACCAAAACCATCACATGTGTGGCTGCAGGGACTAGGTGCTTCATTCTCTCCCATTTCTCTATAGCTACATTTGAAACCGACTGATTTCTTTTTTTATCTCTATGCTGCTAGGTTTGCATTTGGTGCTAAATGCCAATTTCATTGTGTTTGGGGGACCTTTCTTATTTAATTTCAATTATTTGTATGTGAATCATTGCACATGGCTCTTATTGAATATGTGAAAGTACTTAGATGTTATGCTTGGCTGCATGTTAATTTCTGTTAAAGTGATATGTCACAGAGAGCAATCAGATCAGTCGAGCCAGATGGCGTGAAATAGGGCGTACAAATCATCATTGCCTGGCAACAACAGAGCACATATAAACAGGGCTTTACCGTTGAATGCTATCCTGATTAAATTCTGGAAATTTCTCAGAGAGGCAGTGAGCAGAAATGGATGCAGAACAAAAAGATCTCGCAAACAAGCCAAAAACACATTAAACATCACATGCATCTTTCAGCCGGAGAGCCCCGTGATATAACAGATGATGTGTCTTGTGTACTTGTTGACTCTGCGGTTCTATTACTGATGAAAGCATTTTGTTAAGAGGATTTTTAAATCAGAAATATTTCATTCAAATTAAAATATATATATATATTGGCAACAATCATTCAAAAAAGGTAATTAATGTTTATAATTCTATTTGATTCAAGGGTGTTGGTGTTTAGAATGATTTATAGTGCCAAGGCAACAAGGCCTGTGCTATACTGGTCTCTAGATCATAACAATTTGAGTCCAACAGCACAGATGCACTGGAGAGCTGTGAATTCAAGTAACTAGGCTGTAAGACATGTGTAGCAGTCATTAGTGTGCGCTCATGTCTTCAGCACCACGGACAGCGGCTGTCACTGAAACACAGTACTGTTGAGCTGAATGTAAACACTACAGTGATTTTGGGAAAGTGTGAAGGATTAGGGGCCATATCTGAAGGACAACACGGGATAAAATCAATAGGAGTGGAAGCACAATCTCATTAGTAGAACAAACAGCCGCTCTTTCACTCCAAGCGGAGGAGGAACGCTGCCATGGCAACAGCTTTGAGAGAGCACTCTCTGTTTTCTTCCATCCATCCACCCATATAATGTAAAAAATGTCAACTTAAAATATGCTTTGCTCTCATCTAAATGAACATGAGTACATTGGGCTCAGTTAGTTATTAGCATTGTTAAATACTAAGTTCAATATTTTCTGTTTGCATTTTAACTTTAAGCTTTTGTTATTTAATTTTTCACCTTTTTCAGCTAGTTTTAGTATTTATATATATATATATATATAATATATTAGTGATACGTTGGTTAGCTTCCATTGCAACATTTCAAACACAATTTGTTTTTTATTTTATTTTTAACCATTTTAATTGATGTTATCAATTAAAAATTTAGTTTTCAACTAATCTTTCTATTTTATTTCATTTGAATTTTATATAAATTACAACTATATAACAATAATCAACAATAACAACTCTGATTGGATTGAGTTTTTTTATTTATCTTATCTTTGTTTTTAATATCTTATTATATCATAGAAATATATTTAAAGTATCTTATTGTAATTATTATTATTAGTAATGCAGCAGTTTTAGTTACAACACTGATTAGATAACACTACAGAAAAAAGAAAAAAAAGATTGTAAACAGTTTTTTACAACTGCAGTTGATTTCAAAGCAAAAAAAATAGGTGCATGTCAGTATTTTTATTAATTAAGTGTAATCAAATGAATCACGCTGATAATCACCAATACAGTTTATAATGACACAATTACATGCAAATTGATGTCACAAAGCACTGGAGTTTGTAAAGTAACTTTGCAGATAGTTCACGTTAGAAACATTTCCATCGGCACAGCAATGCAGAGTGGAGCAGATGGTAAGGAACCGGAGGACATCGACAGCACTTGAGCTCATGATATGATCAGCAAGATCTCCCACACATGCAATGTGTACGTCTGGAGTGCTACAGACGTCACAATGCGCCAGAGTGAGTCACTGATTCAACACAGCGCTCAGAGGAATCCTGCTCCTTTAGTTTCAGACGTCACTATATCTGCCTCATTTATTATTAATCACAACAGCCCTGAAATACCACATAAAGCTTGAACTAAGAAACTGACTCTGCAAATAAAGCTTCCATTTATTATTCTGACACAGATTATGCTTTACGAGAACACAAACCTTGCACACGTAGTAGTTTTTGAGCACTACTTCTAGATTTTTGAAGAACTATGCTGCACACAGAGGGCGGAGACAAAGACATGACTCAGCACTTTGTTTATAACCTCAGGCTTGAGCTCAAGCGCTTTTCAGTGGCTAACATGAGTAGAGAAACAGATTCAAGGCACTGTAAATCACTGCTGAAACAAGTTTATCAGTAATGGTGGACGTAGATCATCAGTGCCAGTGACAGAACTAATATACGCTGAAGAAGAGCTGGTTACTCATGCTGTCAGAATGTGCTTGCTATGCACCCTACAGTGATTTCAGGCTCTAGAGAGCATCTTTCTTTTCTTCTCAACAGTGTGTGAGTGTAACTGAATGTTTGACTCAGTGGGGATGGTGTGGAGGCGTGAGGAAGGGAGTGCAGATGAGAGGAGAGGAAAACAAGCTTACTAATGCTTCCTCTTCAGTGCATGAATGATTAGTATGTAAAGTGTCACTGAAGTGGGATGTGTGTGTTTCTGAGCTCTCAAAGGCAAATGCTTGTCAGAATCTACAAATCATTCAATCCTTTCCCTTACTGCCATTCATCAAGATTACATCGCACCAAATTGGATTAAATTAATAAACAATAGCCTACATTACAACAAGAAGAACAAAAGTACTTCAAAATACCAACATGATGGTAACTGAGCATCTATTGAGGAAAATAAACAAAGTAATACATATAGGCTAATATAAACATGGCAGCACCATGTTTTTTATAACAACAACAACAAATGTTGACCTGAAATGACCAAAATAAGCATTCAGGTATATGTATAACAATTGTAATTAACGTAATTTCAAAGCTACAGCTAGCAAAACCAAAACCGCTCAAAGGCACACCACCTGTCCATATAAAGGAACTAATTTTGCAGTTACTTTATAAGTATATAAGTGAATTTATAACAGTAACAATTCCATTTAACCATGTACAAATATTTTGAATTAAAGTGCCCCTATTATGCCATTTTAAAGGTTGCTAATATTGCTTCATGAGTCTTTTAAAACAGGTTTACATGTAGGCAAGGTCAAAAAATTTTTCTCCAAAAATAGATTTAATTTTTCCCCATTTCTAAATGACTCGTAAACGACTCGTGTGAAGCAGTCCGAAGAGTCTGTCTAAACCCCGCCTTTCCGTGAGCCCTCACTGCTGTGATTGGTCAGATGGAGCAGTCCTTTGTGATTGGTCTACCGCTGCAGCGTGTGTCGGAAAACGAATTGCCATAACAAGTTGTTCGCGACGTTGCATGTAAAATTACCTCTTTTTATGTAGAGTTATTTTTTACTGTACTCTGTCCGTGGCATAAACAAATTTTAAAAAAAACGTAGACGTAGAAGGTGGGCGGACATTATGCAAATATGTTCGTGACGTGTGGCCGTAACAGAAAAAGATTCGAATTGCTGACGAGTCGTTTACGCGAATGTGAGCCGACTCTTTTTTTTTTGATAGACAAAAACTTCATTTGTCGTACACTGTCTGCGTCACAACTTAGCAGATAATTTATGTTCACACAGAGCTACATGACACACTGCATGAAAGATATATTTGAAAAGGCATAATAGGGGCACTTTAATATAATTTCACAACTCGACGACGACAAAACGTCACCGGTCAACATAGAAAATATAAAGCAAACAAATGTATCAGCGCCATAGGCATTCGTACAAAAATGGAGGGCCCCATTCCATCTAACGTTACCATCTTTCTTACCTGTGTGCAGACTTCTTCATTTTCCACTCCATCCTTCAGTAAATTCACATCAGTCTGAGTCGTTCCGTCTAACTTTGTTGCAATGCTTCTCTCCACCTGCTATCCTAATCTTGATATCCGCGCCAATGCGATGGTGATAAAATGAAAAGCTACTAGTAACAGATTCACTTTAATGATTTGAATGAAAACGCCGTTGAGCTGCGTCATTTGAATATTAATTCTGATTGGTCAGTTTAGTAACGATAGGGCTTTCAGGAACGTGCCAAACACATATTATTAGACAAATTAATAAAAAACAGTAATAATAATTTTTAATTGATTTTTTACTTCCGTTGTATTTAAAAGTGTTTACATCAACGTTTTATGAATTTGAAAAAACGTTGTTCAATATAGTGTTTTAAAATGGGTAGGTGACAAATAAAAATATGTATGCAATATAAGCCACCTTTTTGGACCATTTTTAATAAATAATATGTTTAATGTTTTATATGAAGTCATGTGTTTGCTCGGAATGTTTACAAAAGATCATTGAACCGTATGAAACAATGCTCTCTGCCACTCATGATTGTTTAAGAGAACTTGTCTGAAACAAGCACAAAGTTGCTTAAACAAGACATTTTTCACGAGACACCTGTTTGATTTCTTTGTCTTCTTCTGTGCATTTGTCAGCCTCTCTCTGCCATGCGTGGAGGAGGTGGAGTCCGTCTGCGAAGAGACCTGCGGGATGCAGTGCCCTACGAGGCCCAGATGATGTCTTACCCCGCAGCTGACTTCAGGAGTCGGAGCAATGATCTGTACTACCAGCCAGAGGTCTTGAGAGCTCAAGGCCTTGGACAAGCCCTCCAGCGACTGGTGGAGAATGATCAGAGGCGGGAACAGGAAGCAGCTTATCTGGCATCAATGCTGCGGCTCCTGAACGAGGCACAGAGTAACGGACAGGGCAAACCAGAAGAAGAGGAGGAGGAGGGTGATTTCCAGGGCCCATACCCTCCAGATTATGATGAGACCGAGCAGGCCGTGAGCATGGCCAAGCCCCAGGCTTCATGGCAGGGCCCTCTGGATCCTCAGCTTACTCAGGCTCTACTCAACCGCTACAAGCAGGAGAGATTGATGCAGGCTGGACTCGCTCCGAACACCAATAGGATTCCTGAGAGAGAGCAGGACAAAGACCAAGAGATGCTCAGGTAATGAAAGCATGTAGTTTACAAAGAGAACAGTGCCTCAGATTCAGGGTTTAATCAATAACACTAAAAGCATGTTACTTGAATTATATTTATTTTACTGTAATAAAGCTAAGTGAAATAAACTAAACATTACGGGCCGGTTTCACGGATAGGGATTAAATTAAGTCAGGACTAGACCTTTGCTAATTTAGGACATTTAAGAATTTTTAGAAGCATGTCTTACAAAAATGCATTATCTGTGAGCCTTTTAAGACCAAACAATGACAATAATGTATTTTAAGATATCGCAGTGCAAGCTTTTTCCAGTTTAGACAGCTCTTAACATTTAGTTTAATCTAGGACTAGTCTTAAACCCTGTTCGAGAAACTGCCCCTAAAAGTAATAAATAAAACTACGACTCAACTATCCCTAACTTTAAACCAAATAGAAGAGCACAGAAAAAAAATGTAAAAAATTTTTTACTAAGATGAAAAAGAAAACAGAAAATACTGTACAAAAGCTAATGAAAAAATCTTAATAAAAATATAAATGTTAGATTAAAAACTTAAACTAAGATTAGAAATAAAATAAAAATAAAACAATGACAAAAACATAATACAAATTAGACAATACTAATACTGAAATTAAAATTAAAATTTAAAACATTAAGAAATCAAAGCTCATTCAAGCTCATTTATTAATAGCTAATATAAATATTAGATACAAAACTTAAAGTAAAATTAGAACTAAATAAATATAAATATATATATATATACATTTTAAACAAATACTAAAAAGATTACAATTTCTAAACAAATTAAGCATAAAATATAGTTTAAAAATGTATTCAGAAAATTTATAAAAATATATAAATACATTTATTAGATAAAAAACAAAAGATAAAAACAAATAAAAAAATATTTAACTGAAATAAAACCTGAATATATAAAAATAAAAGCAAATTCAAAATATTAATCAAACTAGAAAATTATTTTTTTAAATGCAGTTGTTTTGTTTATTTAAAAAAAAAAAGAAGCATTTTTGGGCAATAGCAAATGAATTGTGCCGATGGTGAATTTCAATTTTAAGTTGTTTTTAAACAAACATACAACACATTTTTTGTATTATTAAAGGTACCTCGTTGAGAAGATCCTCTCCAGCTTGGCATCGGGCAATAATCAGGGAGGCCCTTCAAACCAGCGTGCTAAACGGGACCTGAGTGCTGCGGCTAACATGGAGCAATCTGGAGGACATGCCCTAAAACGCTCCCGCCGGTCCCTGGACTCCGCCCCTGGCCCCTCCCCCCAGGTCGAGGCGTCCCTGCTGAGGGTGAAACGGCTCGATGATGATGTGAGTGACGAGGTCACAGGCCAGAGCAGCAGAACGCCACACGTCGGCCTGCAAAGAATGAAGCGCATAGACACTGACCTGCCGCCCCCCAAAAAACACAGCCGCAAGCGCAGAGCCCTGACCTACGACCCGGCTCTGATCGCACAGCACATCCTGCAGTACCTGCCTGCCTAAAGTACCAGAGAGAGGAATAACAAGGAAGTGTTTGGGGGGAAATCTAGACAGACAGAGGGACTGCAACATTTCACTTGCTTACAGATACGCCAGCGTTCAATGTCATCTGCCTAAATCTAATCAAGGCCTGCTTGCCAAGGTACTCTGATATAATGTTACTCTGTTATACTGTAATAAATCCCACACACATAACAGCTAATGGAATATGCTTTTTGTTTTTCTTCTTTCTGGCTACATTATACAGTATGGAAGGCCTTTTATTCCAAAAAAATTAAAAGGCAATTGCAACTTTTTTCTCAAAACTGTGAGACCCTATACTTTTTCGTAACTCAAAATCCTGCCTTTTTTCTCAGATTTCTGACTTTACACCTCATAATTCTGAGATTTTGTCTCGAAATTCTGCCTTTTTGCTCAGATTTCTGCATTTATATCTCACAATTCTGAGTCAGAATGGCAGGATATTCTGACCTTTTCGCAAATTATATGTTTTCAGCTCAAAATTCAGACTTTTTTTGTCTTACAATTGCGAGATAAACTCAGAACTGTGACGGCATTAAACGACCTTACATACATGGAAATTATCATCAGTTATCGGCTTTGCTGTTTTTGTCAGGATCAACAGCACTAAGATCACACTAACCTCTATTACCGATTGAGATGGTTTTAAGTGGCACTTCACTATGAATAAGATATGTTGAGAAACTTGCATTTAGGCGATGTTTTGTTGTGTGATTTAGGGAGAGAGTTTCTACAGAAGGCCGTTTGCCATTCACCAACCCAGAATCCCTGAGTTTCTCAGCAGATCAAAGGAGCGTGACTGTGCCACAGAGATCCAAATATATCAGAGCTTTGCTAGAGCTGTCAGTGGCTTTCATATTGTGAGCAAAGCAGCAGTAACCATAACAGCTGGCTCACTCTGTGCGTTCAGTATTTCTGCTGTGTAACTGAATGGCAGCTCTATATGGACAATAAAGCGATTTCAGAGATGCTATATTGATTTTTCTTTTTTTTATCATGTGACAACCAGATTAAATAGTTATCAGGAGTAGGCCACTGATAATCATAAACTTTATATAATCCAATTTACTTAAACCGCTGTTCAAAAGCTTGGGGTGAGAAATTGATCCTTCTACTTACCTTCATTTAACAAGATTTTACTCAACAAGAATGCATTCAAATTAATAGTAGTACGGCATTTATAATGTTACAAAAGATATATATATATTATGTTCATCAGAGAATCCTGAATAAATGTATCACGGTTGGCAGATATGGTTGTAAACTGTAATAACATTTAACAATATTACTATATTATTAATTTACTGTAGTGTTATCAAATAAATGCCGTGAGCAAAAAAGACTTCTATCAATATTGAAATTTATATTTTTTAGGCTCCAACATTTTGAAAAGAAACATTTACATCTGAACGAAAATGAGTCTAAACATAATATCTATAGCTATATTAATGAAACAGGACTAATGTGTTAAATGTACAGACTGATCAGTTGCATGTTTCACATATCTACTCCAAAACCTATTGTACATCGGTTTAGAAATAAAGATAAATTTAGGAATAAATAAGGAAAAAAATGATTGAAAAACAAATATGACTGAAATCTGTTTATTGCACAAGATATCCGGTACAGGTTTAAACAGCATACACATCATATCAGCTGCTTTATACGGCAGTAGGCAGCACTACAAGAAGAGCCTGTCTAAATGTCAAACCTGCTCTAAGTAAGTTTCCTGCCCTCTCTTTCTCTGATTGGCTGTCTAAAGTGGTGTACCATCTTCTTAGTGTCATATGCATCCTATTCAAGCTTGATGAAGTGTTTTATGTCCCTTGACTTGGCTTGGAAACCTTCTGTCTGATACTAATCACTGTCCCAACTTCTTGCCCTCTGGGTTTGTAATCTGACTATTATAAATTTGTGAAGGAAATTGTGGCTCTTAGTATATATAAATGCTTTTCGATATTTGTGCGGTCATAAAATCTTGTACAAAAATACATATCTCTGCACTGCAAGTTTTGTCAAACAACAAAAATCACTGTAAGTGCTAATAAAGTGTATGTGAACACCAATATTTTGTTTAGAAGTCTGCATTGATTTTACAGTGGAAGTGGGTTAAAAGTTACATCACATTTAACATTTAAACGGCTTGATAAAGTTAGCATTGTGTCTGAACAGAAACACAACTAGATGGTGATTTGTTATATTTTAACAATAGCTAAAGACAATTACAACATGCAAAAAAAAAAAAGTGACATTGCATCACTTGCTCAGCAATAGATGCAGTGAATGGGTGCCGTCAGAATAAGAGTCCAAACAGCTGATAAAAACATCACAACAATCCACACCGCTTCAGTCCATCGGTTAACATCTTGTGAAGTGAAAGGTTGAAAACCAATTCTGACGGCACCCATTCACTGCAGAGCATCCATTTGTGAGCAAGTGATGTAATGCTACCATTTCTCCAAATCTGTTCTGCTGAAGAAGTGAACTCTTTTAGATCTTGGAAAAGAAAATAAATAGGCAAAATTTTGATTGCATGCCATCTATAAATAGCAACAATTGTTTGCTACTTTTAGCCTATAGATGAACAATACATGTTTGAGACTTTACTGACAAAGAAAACAACGAAAATAATTAAACAGATTCACAGTATTATAATGCTGCATATATAACTACTCCAGTCCTCATCTTAAATTCATGCACAAAAATATCCAGAACACAGAATCAAACATTACTTTAATCCTATAAACATCATTTAACTGAAAACCACGTTGATGTGATCTGTTTGTGCATCGCAGCAGGTCACGCAGACAGTTGGAAATGCACTAGAGAAAATGGCTTTCTTCTTTTCTATTTAGAGCCACCATTACAAGATCTGAGTAATCTGCCAGGGCAGAGAGGACTCGGATACTGTTGCCAGGTGACTGTTTCTATGCAGACAGGTTATGTAAGCATCATGACATCATGCTGAGGGGGAAGAGAGAAGCGTCTCTTCACACGTTTCCTGTCATCATTATTTGTGGAAAGAGAAGTGTACGAAGGACGTGATGAAACGGCCAACTGAGAGGGTACGAAAGAACAGTGACGTGAAGAGAAGAGACAGAAGACCAGAACAGTCTCCAGAGAAACCAGACTACTGTCTTACCAGCAGTTTCTGACTGATGAGAGCAGCTCAGGCCTGGTTTATGCTGCCAGTAACAAACCAGTCACTGAGAAAAGAGCAGAAAACAACAAGATTAAAGTATCTCCGTCTAGAGAAGGACATGAAAATGACTTTCATTAACATTAAACTGAACTAAGAAAGAAAATCAAGCAAGCAGTAGAGCTTAACTCAAAACCACAATATCATAATCACAAGGAGAGTTGATATATAAATGTGTGTGTGTGTGTGTGTGTGTGGTGCCAAACATCCATATCACATCCAAAACAAAAGTTTTTCTTTACATAATAAATTTGCATGTACTGTGTATATTTATTAAGTATATATAAAAACATAACAAATAACACGTGCATGTATATTTTTAATGAAGATATGTTATGTTTATATATTAAATATATTTAGATATAATATAAAATATAAGAAAATAAATATATAAATGCATTTACATGTAAATACTTTCAAAATATATACTAGATGTGTGTGCTTTAATATAAACATAATAAATAAACACATATATGTAAACGATTAATCATTTGACAGCACTAATTTATATATATATATGTATTAAATAACACTATTAATTTGCTAACATTTATTGTCATTTATTACCGTATATTATTTAACAAAGTGTTTATATATTATTTATATGCTAATATAATACTTAATAAATAATTGATTTGTACTTTCAGATTTAATCTTAGTTTTAGCATTTTTTTCATATTAGATCGTTTTTATAAATATTTTTGTATAGCCTTCATTTATTTTATTTCAGTTTAGTTTATTTCAGAGTAATTTTCATTAACTTAAGAAAAAGAATCAAGCAAGCAGATTTAACAGTTGAACAGTTAGTTTGCATATTTGTATTACAAGATATCAATTTTTTAACATTCTGAATTAGGCTTTCAGCTTTCATCTTAATCTATTGTTTTTAATCTTTCTATTTAGCTTTACTTCTTATTTTAATTTATTTAACTGAATTTTGTGCCAATGTGACTTTT
>JAUMHR010000055.1:2354194-2372429 GCA_032361145.1 Enteromius fasciolatus
GTAAATAATTAGTTGATCATTAACTAATCACTTATGAATGCCTTGCAACTGAACGTTATTATAAAGTGTTACCGATTTCTCTTTTATGCCAAAAATCATTAGGACATGAAGACATTTTGTAAATTACTTCTGTAAAATTAATTAATTAGTTATATGAATTGCTAAGAACTTCATCTAGATAACTTCCTAATAGGCGATTTTCTCAGTATTTAATTTTTTTCTCTTATATTATATATAGATTTTATCTCAGCCAAATATTGTCCTATCCTAACAAATACACATACATCAGTTATTCAGACGATGCCTACATCTCAATTTCGAAATAACTGAGGCTGCATTATACGGTCACAAACACAGTAAAAAAAACAGTAATATTGTGAATCATTATTTCAGTTTAAAATATCATTTTCATATTTGAATATGAAAAAAGTGTAGCATAAATTATCCCAAAGCTGAATTTCAGCTTGATCCTTCAGAAATCATTCTAATATGTGACTGTTGCTGGAAAATTTTAAAAAATGAGTTATTTTTATTTTTCCCTTTTTTGGCTGTAGCTCAAATTTGGACTAATTTTACCAGCAGGGGTCACATATGCTGATTTGCTGCTCAAGAAACATTTACTATTATTATTAAATGTTAAAATCAGTTGCAGTAACTGTGATATGTCTCATTTGGCTTCTTTAAATACGTCTGGTGTCTAGAGACATTCTCTAGGTATTGATTTCAGCATAAGTTACTAAAAACCTCCACAGTACAGCAAACACTGTGAATGTGTGAGTGAATATAACCCACTTCCAGTATGACAAGCACTCTTCCTGCAGCCAGGCTCATTAACTGATGGGTGAGGTGGGCGTAGCCCTCTGGGGTCACCTGATACCCTCCTAACGGATCACCTCGTGCTGCATCAAACCCAGCAGACACCAGCACCAGCTCTGGGGCAAACTAGAACACAGACAACACTATTCAGTTAGTGTTTAACTCCAAACAACATCAGGGAAATATGAAAACCCGATGTGATTTTACCTCTCTGGCTATCGGCATCACTATGTGATGGAAAGCTGCCAAGTATTCTGGGTCTCCCATCTTTCCTCCACTCCAGGGGATGTTGACATTGTATCCTCTGCCTTTCCCTTGCCCCACCTTATCATAGTTAGCATCCTCCGAATTGGGGAAGAACGCCCCGTCTTCATATCGATGCAGAGAGATGTATAGAACACTGAAAGGACAAAAGGTCATTTGATAGGTCAGCAAGGCAGCTATTTTTAAAACCATATTTTTACAAATGACAACATAAAGAGGACACATTAATAATGCAAACCCCTCATGCCTACCAAAACAAAACTGGAAAAAATAGATCAATTTTAATAAACGTTATAAATTTGTAGTATTTAATGATTTTATTCCTATTTTGTATGTATCTTTTTAGTTTTTTAGCTGCCATATGTACTGTATTTGATTACGGTTGACTGTTGGACTGGACAAACCTGTCATCGTCCTCAAAGATGTGCTGTGTGCCATTTCCATGATGAACATCCCAATCGAGGATGAGGACGCGCAGGGACTCGTCAGTGATGCTCTGGGCATAGCGTGCCGTCAAAGCGGCCGTATTAAAGAAACAGAAACCACAAGCCGTGTCTTTCTCTGCATGATGACCAGGAGGACGCACTATGGCCACACCGTTTCTCACCTACATGACCAAACAAACAACTGAGGAGATCTGGAGACAAATTCAGGCAGTAATACTGTTGCACACAGCATACTGATACACGTTAAGAAGTGTATTACTTATAAAGAGCACAAACTGACACACCTGGTCTGCGAGTATGGCCTGTACAGAGTTAAAACAAGACCCAGCGGCCATCAGGGCACAGGTGTAGCTCTCATTACTAATGTAGATGGAGATGTAATCGTCTCCCAGTCGGTGCAGATCTCTGCCTTTCATGTGCTCTGTACTCTTTATAGTGCTTATGTGCTTAGAACTAGAGATTTAAACAGACAGGAATTGGATCAAATTTAACGTACAACATCACCACTAAACAGGATTGAGGAAATGGAGATTTGTATGTCATGTTTTCTACGGCTGATACTGATTTTTACTCATTTGAATGTCACCTGTGACAGAGTGCCAGCTCTTCTTCTGTTGCAAGGCGAGCTGGTATCCGAAGGCAACGGGAGAGCAGACCCAACTCCCCATGCCGGCAAAAGATGCGTGAAATTCTCTGCGGGAGCTCTGGATGATGACTGTGGGGATCAACACATTCTCATCTTATATATTGTGTACAACCAAGTAATTAAAACACACACAGAATGAGAGAATTGTGACTTTTTTTCAAGGATACTGTGGTGTTTACGTTATTAACGCTCTCACCCGTCCCACATGTTGTGATGAAGCATCATTCTCTGGTCGTAAACTAGTCCTGTGATTGGAGAGGAAGCGTTCACCTCTGGACACACTGGAGCTGGGAGAGAAGGGACATCAGACAGAGGACCACCCTCTGAAGAACAAATGCACAGAAAACGTTATGTACCAGACGTACCAAATCATTTCTGAACAAAAATGGTGATGAATGCTTTCTTTGTATCTCAAGACGACAGACGAAGATGGCTCCTATTAAAACAGCTACGCCCATTTTTTTTGCAGTGATTTGTACACATTACCATACAAATAACAATATAATACACATTCGGTTTCTGTAATGTTACATTTTTCTAAATATTCAGAGGAAATAAAGGTAGGTCTAGACTTTGAATTTGATTAGATTAATTCTACATATTAATTAATATATTTCATTAATATTTTTTGGAGGTAGATCATTAAAAAAGACATTACAGAGGTGAATAAAGTTGTTATGGATATTTTCTATATCTATATTAGATGTACATCTATTAATTGCTCCTCAAAAATGTAAGGTCAATTTCAATGATGATAATAAGGATTTTTAAAGATAATTTTTTAGAGATTTTTATGAAGGGCAATTTCCAGCCAATTAAATATTTATTGGACATTAAAAATACATACCGTTTTGCAAAGATAGATTTCTAAACATAAACATTTATGTAACATTTTTCATAATACAGGGTGATCAAACTCTTCAATGAGAAAGTTGCAGATCTGCACCAAATTAATACAGTGGATTATTATTTTTTGCATTTCTTACCAAATGTCTGAAGACTCTTCCAAAATGGATACAAGGCTGAGATGGTCTTTGAGATGGACTTCAGGGCACTGCAGCAAAACATCATAATAAAACACAGGAAATACACAAAGAACTGTAAGAGAATGCGGTGTTTCTTGGTTCACTCACCTTTCACTCGGAGCACCGGGATAGGTTAGATGAGGGCAAGGGTCACCCAGCAGTGACCTCACAGTAGCACAAACACCTTGTGCTGAGGACTGGAGGTTATATCCACCCTAAGAGAAGAAACACTAGTTAGTCAGAGTGAGATGTTAACCACAAAGAAGATTATTTTATTCTCTCATGGCATGAAATGATCATAACCTCAAGAGCCAGCACAAGTCGGCCCTGTGCTACACTCTTCAGCATGTGGGTCAGGATGGAGAAACACTGTGGACTGGCTCGCATCTCACCCTGGACACACAGACGTTCAGTTTCATATAATCAAAATGAAAGCAGTTTTGGAAAATTATATTAGTCTGAAGCTGAGGAACTTGCCTTTGGGTCACCGATCACAGAGTCAAATCCAGCTGCCACTAACACTAGCTGAGGCTGGAACTGGGCAGCACATACAAACACAAGAGATCAGTCGTTAATAAACAATAAATCATACATTCAGACATACTGATGACTGATCTGACAGGTGTACCTCGTACGCCACAGGCAGGAGGAGCTGCTGGAAAGCTGTGACGTAATCTCCATCAGCCATTCCAACCTGGAGATCACATTTAGCACCAGCTCACCACATTTCCACAGCATTTTATTTTGCTTATTTATAGTCCAGTATAACGTTAGTGATCATTTAGTTTTGCATGCATAAATTAAACAGACTTCTGCATGCAAAGGTAAATTGGTTGATCTCTTGAACTCACGTAAACACTGACAAGCATAGGAAACTAGCGTGGTGCATACCTTGTTCCAGGGCAGGTTGATATTGTAGCCCTGTCCTGCTCCTGAACCCACCGAACTGCTGTCAGACTCCTTGAGGTGTGGCCAGAACGAACCGTCTTCATATCTGTGCACTGAGAAATACAGCACGCTGCCACACAGCAAGAAAAGAGAGAAAGACATTCATACGGAATAAACGCAATATGACATAATATAACACAGCGCTTCAGATACGGGGAAATTTACCTGGGATCCTCTTCAAAAATATACTGGATTCCCTGTCCGTGATGCACGTCCCAATCCACAATTAGAACTCTGAAGGAGGAAAAGGTCGTGCTACAGATTCTTTTCAACACGAAACGGCATGCAACACATTCGGGTTCTGTAACGTTACATATTTTCTGAATATTCAGAGGAAATAAATGTAGGACTAGGCTTTGAATTTGATTAGATAAATTCTGCATATTAAGTCATATCCTCAGAGGTTAACAAAGCCATTATCAAACATTTCTGCTTCTATATTAGATGTGCATCTATGAATCTCTCATCAAGTCACTTTCAAGATGCGAATAAAAACATGACGGTACGGCAAAATGCAGACTCTCACCGTTTAACTCCATGCTGCTTTTGAGCGTAGCGTGCTGCTATGGCCAGATTATTAAACATACAGTAGCCATTCATCTTATCTGAATGAGCGTGGTGACCTGGAGGCCTGGGTGTACAGGAAAAAAACGTAAGTCAAATAGATCAGAGATCTATATTAGAACTGCTCAGAATAACAGATGCCACGGGACCTGTTGATGGAGAAGCCGTTACGCAGCTGTGATGTCATCACCTTATCCACCAGCTGGAGAACCGATCCCACTCCCAGACAGGCGGAGGTGAACAATTCCTGAGGGAAATTCAATAAGTCCACATGCTGTTGGGCAACCATAAACAAATAAACTGCATTCTAATTGTTATGTCTTATTATTTTGTATCATTATATAAAAGCAATAAGCCGAAAGACACTTTGATTTATGATCAAGTTCTTTATAGTCAATATTAATATGTTGGATTCAAATGAACACAAACATTGGGACTGGACTGGTGAAGATAAGGCGACTTACAGGATGCAGGTAGACAGAGTCATATTTATCAGCTAGAGTCTTCAGCTCCTCTTCTGTCTTTTTCTGAGTGGACTTCATCAGCTCTACATAGTCCTTCCTTTTGTACACAACACACATATGAAGTAAGCGAATTATAAAACCTATCTGATTAATGGTTCAGTCCTGCAAATAAACTTACGTATGAACGAGTAACAGCTCATCTTCTGACACAGCTCTGGCCTTAAACACAGAAATAAAGCAATTGAAACTCAAAGGCGGGAGGAATTCAGGTAAGAAGCTGTTAAAAATATCATCGTAACTACGCGTGTATGTCTACCTCGACTCGCTCGCAGCGTCCCAGCAGTCCTTCAGTCTCCAGCATCTCCATCACAGTGCTCACTCTCTCTGGACACTCTGGGTGACTGAAAACAAAGCTAATCAACCCACTGTTACAGAATCACTTCTATTAACCAATACTAAGTAAACCATTTTAAATAAGGTTACATATCAAGAATGAGACTAAATCACTAAAAATATTATTTCTGTAACGATCGTCAGTTTTAATTGATACAAACTTAATACAAATGACTAGTAGGTTCTATCTTTTTTCGGTTTTCAATTAATTTAACCATGCTTAAGCATCACCTGGCATCCCAGAGGCAGTGAAAGCGAGTAAAGGCCTCTACGTAAACGAGACCGGTTCCTGTTGCTTTAGTCTTACCACCAACATCCTAAAAAAACATCCCAAAAACATTCAAAGAGCTGATGCAAAAGCATCTCTGAGCTTGCATTTTCACATTGATAAAAGTAAACACTGCACACGCGTAACTGATGGCATGGAAGCCCGTTCACGCCACTGAATAAGACATTTAAAAAAAAAAAAGGTTATTGCTGCCATTTTTCAATTTTGACTTTATATCTCACAACTTTGTGATATCATTTTCCAATTGAGAGTCAAAAAGTCCAAAAAAAAGAAAAAAGATTGGTATGTTCTCAGTTTATATCTCGCAATTCTGAGAGAAAAAAAGTCATAATTGTGAGATAAAAAGTCGCAATGACCTTTTTTTATCTTGTATTCAGTGGCGGAAACTGGCTTCCATAGTTACTTCCAATCTAAAGCAGTGAAGTACAATAATGCTAGTTTTATGAAATAGTGTGCAAGCTACTGGACAATTCACAACTGATTGAATTGGGGAGGAGATAAATTGCAAGGAAATAATGTTGCAATGACAGAAAACTTTATGCTTTACAAAAAAAAAAAAACACTTTGCTTTACATATTTTTTGTGTGGAATATAATACAGCCAGCTGTATACAATGACTGTGATTAAGAGTTTACCAAGTTTTGGAGATCGTTGCTCATCTCCTCCTCCTGTTTGCTCCGATCCATTCTGCCCTTCCTCCGTGCCTCCTGTAGATTCTGCCTATTGTTTTCTCTCTGGAGAGCACAATGAGATATGCACACAGCCTAAAACAGGAATCCAAATAAAGCACTGGCTCCCACAACGAGAAAAACAGAGCAAGACATCAAGTGGGCAAACTTCAAGAATATCTGTGGATTATTAACCCCTGAATTAAGCTACTCATGTACACAATGATCGAAAGAGTAAATGATCAACATACAGGTGCTGAACACGGTCTTAAAGAATACCTATTGATTTGGAAAAATGTAGCATTACATTGCTCACCAATGGTGAATGGGTGCCGTCAGAATGAGAGTCCAAGCAGCTAAAAAAAAACATCACAATAATCCACAAGTAATCTACCTGACTCCAGTCCATCAAATTACATCTTGTGCAAAAAAGCTGCATGGTTTTACAAATCAAATCCATCATTAAGGAGTTTTATCTTTAATCCTTCATTTTTGGCCAAAATACAACATGGTACTTGCATTTCCTTCCCCCGTCTCTCACAGGAACATCCACCAAGATATGTAAGGTTTGAAGATTTGTTTCTTACAAACATGCAACCAACTGTTTGGACTCTCACTCTTACGGCACCCATTCACTGTAAAGGATAAAATGGTGAGCATTTGATGCAATTTCTCTAAATCTATTTAGATTAAGAACAAAACTGTACATTTTGGATAGCCTGAGGGAAAGTAAACTTATTTTAGGTGAACTATTCTTTTAAATGGCCAACGTGAATGTCGATGGAATATAAACATTCTCTCACTTTGGTTTCTGCTGTTCCTTCTGGTAATCGTGTCGAACCTTCGGAACCTGGAGCAGGATCCATCAGTTGAGGATTTTACAGATCCACACAAAAAAACCTTGAGAAAGTCAAACGTCCCAAATTGCATGTGTAAGAAAGATCATTTATATGGAATTACTAATAATTTAATAACAAAACAGAGGTTATTGCAGATGCTACACTTAGTGTTATTGCGTATACAGAACACTAAAACCAAGAATTTGCTGTTGTCTCTATGAATGGAATATATAGCAGCTTATATAGTATTATTTATTTGTATGTAAATATTAAAAAATAATAATAATAACACAATAAAATAAAAAAGTCTGTTTATAAAATGGAAACATATAAAAGCATCTATCCATTCAATCATTTTTCTACCACAAATTACGATACCAAGTGCAAAATACCATATTTAATGGGAAGTACAAAATAGATCTATTCAAACGTCTGGAAAAAAGAAAGTGACAGATGTCTTTAAAATGCACAGTACAGGTTTTACTTACTGCTTTCAGAAATGTCTGAAAAGATATGAACAGATCAGCAGTCAGATGCTTATGCCGTTGGCAAAAACACACTTTGAAATTCAGATATTATATTAAAAAGACCAATCTGCCAGTCATTTGAGCCAAGCTGCCTGCTTTCCTAAGTTTCCGTGTCTGTTGTTATTCTCTGTACTAGACATCAAAATGGAAAATAAACGTAGCAAGATGGGGACGGCATAGCAAATACAACGGTAAGATAAAATAATCACTTAAAAAAGGGTACGAAGGAGCACAATAATGTTTAGTTTGGAAATGCTAACGGCTAATACGCCCAACTGTGCAGAACAGTAGAACCGAATCTGTTTCTATTATATATTTCTTATGAGACATAAAGCAGTTTATCCTCTAGGGGGCGCGAGGAGGCTCGGGCGTCAATAAATTACGCGTAAACTTTGTGTTTCTGACAAAAGAATGTATCTAGTAATCCCTATAAAAGATGACAATAAACATTAGCGACTGTGATCGGCCCCGGTGATACCTTCAGCTGAATAACTAAACTTTAAAAGTCGGTCAACTGAATTGAAAATATACAGTAAATGGTTAAAAAGTCGTACACACCGCACTAAACCGAATAAATGTCGCTTCCTGGTGACTGCGCCCCGCCCCCTTTATCACTCCGCTCTTTACGTTAACTACCATTCTTCCCGTTTGATTTTCTACTAGGCGCGCGAGCAGGCGCACTGGAGTTACGTCATTGACGCACGTCGCGCGCTCGCTGCAGTCTGCGCTGTAACGCTGGAGGTCAGTGTTGGGTATTTACCGCTGAAATGACGTTAAAGAAAATATGACGAAATTTGCTTGGCACGTGAGACTTTGCATGTATCAATATTCTCAAAGAGATTCTCAGAGATGTAAGTGTGCACACAAGTACACTCTGTTTCTTTATTTATGTATTTATTTTTATAACTTAATTCTTCTTTTTTTGTTCTTCTTAATTTATGTGAGGGGTTGTGACCCCAAATGCACTATATATGCGTCAAGCTGAGGTCTGCTTGAGGTTTGTGGGGTAAAAAAATAAGATTGCGTGAAATAAATAAATAAATAATCTTAAAATAATACACAAAGACACAAACAAACAAATGCAAAGACTAACAGTATATTCTATATACGTAAAATATGACAATATAGCGTAATGTTCTAATATACTTTTTTGCATATTTATAAAATGGTATACTTTCATAAACATACACATTGTAACAATATACACATTTTCATGGTATAAATTATGAATAAAAAATATATAGCTTTATTTTACATGTGAAAGAAATTGTTCCTCGCTCAAGGAATATCATATTTGGGGATCTGTGGCATCTACAAGTTGGGCTTAGAAATTTAGGTATTTTTGCTGTAATTATGACAACGCTGTTTTGTCATAGAACAGGAACTGGTATTTTTTGATATATTAAATATAGTAAACATGATTTATTTTGTAATTACAGAACGTTTTGGAACGTGTTCTTCAGTAAAATCAATAGTTATTGTGTGAGGGGAAAATAAGTAACGTTTATTGAATTGCATAAGAGTTAGATTATCAGTTAATAATAATTTATTAATTTTAAACTAAAGTCATGTTCTAATAAAGCAACAATCATAATGCATATCAACATTTGAATGGCTGTCAGTGGAGGAAGAAGCTTTTATGGGGTCAATGAGGTCAAGCTGCAAAATTTTGACCCTTGGTGGAGACCATCACAAAAATCCTACCCACTGGTACATTTTTTTAACTTCTCTTATATTTCTTAAACATTTAATACCGAACAAATCAGCCAGTTTGCAATGCGATCTGCATTTTTGCACACATAAACAGTTTATTTAGCATACTGATCTGATCGATTTGAATCAGAAAAACCCTCTCGAGGGGGCTCCGGCCCTAAAACCTGTGCAGATCAGATGGAAAGATGTGATTGTGTGACTAAAAAACCCTGTTTAAGCCATTCTTGTGTTTGTCTGTTACGTGAATGGAAAAGAGGTTATGAGCGCGAGCGCTAACGTTCGGGCCTGTGTGTGTCGGCTGGACCTGTCCTGTGGTTGCTAATCTCTCCCAGTCATTCAGTAGCATTTCCCCCTCACTATGGTGCCGACTCCACCAGATAACACGGCTTCACCCTGAATGGAGGAAGCCCATGACAGAAAAAAGCAAACGATGTGCCTCATGCACCAGGCTTGAAAAAAACGCCCATGCCATTGCTTGCAGCCTCTCTCTGTGCATCTCCTTTTCCCTTTTGCACTTTTTTTATAGAGTCCGGAAAACCAGAAGCTGCCTGCGTTGCACAATGAGGCTCCACTAGAAACCAGGGGAGCAGAGCTATGTGGTCAACCATGAGAGATGGAAACAGATGGAGGAGAGGGGAGGGGTGCTATCTGAGATAGCATCGCCAACCAGAACTCAGCTCACATAGAAACCCATATTCCACAGCGCTGAGGCCTTTTCCCAGACCGGCAAGGAACAATGCGCACAATAAAGCCAATTCGTTGGCTAAGGGATGCTGGGATTGTAGTGTGCGTGTGTGTTTGGGTGACCTTTCTGGACGCTAAATCTGATGTCTGCCCATAACAGGTTGAAGAGAGTCATGGTTTTGGCTAGAAAACAAATACTTAGCCACATATCAACACTTAAAAAACACTCAGAACATCTTAGAAACAGCAAACATTCCCATATAACTAAAAATACAAAAGTGACTAATATGTACTGTAACTAAATCTATGTTATAAACATGTATTTTCAATATATATTATTCAAATATGTTTAGTTTGGTTCAAAGATGCTAGGATTATAGTATGCATACACACACATATTCAAATGTTTTTCAAACACAAAGGCCAATTAATATATAGAATATGTTTAATATACCTGCTTAAATACACCAACCAGTAATCTAGCCCGCTTTTCTATATTTACATTTTGAAATATATTCTGTTATAATTTTAGTAAATGTAAGTGTTATTAAATCTTAGTCTAAATATAAGTTTCAATCTTAAACCCAAATGTAGGCTAGGAGAGACTAAAAATGTATGTTCTTGCTTCTGAAATACATTCTTCAATATATTTTGGTATATCATGATTAAAACAAAACATATATTCAATTTTTTAAATATACTTCACACCAAGCTTTTCTGTTTTACAACCTATATTTAGCCTATACTGTGTGTATTTTATATTTGGGCAGAAAGAAATAAACTATATCATATAAACTATGAAAGTAACTGTGCTGTTGAGTTCTGCACAGTCAATAATCACACAACTGTACTTTTCATGAAATTCAAGATACTACACTGGTTAGAGAGCAACATATGACATAAATAAGAAAGCAGAACATCTGTAAATTTGCCAAACTGAACTACTATGTGTTTCAGGCTGTTAAAGATGATGAACCATGGATGATGCGTCTCCCACGATAAGCAAATACTGTTGAAGAAGTCTTTCTCCTGACTGAACGAAACAGCTTATTTAGTCTATAAATTTTGACATGCAGCACTTGATCTGGAATGGAAAGTGCTGGATTTGCATGCGCTGTCATGGCATAACTGTCGAACTCCCACTACAAGCTAATTCATGCAGGCTGCAGAGCTCACAATGGAGCCATAGAAAAACCACAACCACAATATCAAACGTCTGTTACGATGCAGTTACATTAAAGAGCCTTGCCACTTTGATACGGAGTCTGTTTTGAACTCAAAGGGCGTTCAAGCAAGTCTTCACGCTTCATGCTTATATAACAATTGTTAAGATTTACAGTAAACGCAAAAAGATGTTTTACATAAATGTTTATTTTCAAGCCGCATTCATTTTCTATACAGCACTTTAAAAATAGCGTACAAATCCAACGAAGAAAAGTGTTAAAGTGTTAAAATTCATTACAAACGCAAAAAAAGTAAAGGTAGTCTATATATACCCCACCATCTGAAAGTCTCTTCTGCTCATCAAGGCTGCATATATTTGATCAGAAATACAGTAAAAACAGTAATGATGTGAAATATTAGTACTATTTAAAATAACAGTTTGAATATATTGTTATTTATTTCCGCGATGCAAAGCTGAATTTTCAGGATCATTACTCTGGTTTTCAGGGTAACATGATTTTTCATAAAACATTTTCATATTCTGATTTGCTGCTCAAAGAAACATTTATAATATGTTGTTATATATATTTTAATATGTTCATATTTTTAAACTGTCATAAAATTCTTTGATAAATAAATTCTCCAACATCATAAATGTCTTTATTGTCACTTTTGAGCAATTTAACGCATCCTTCCTGAACAGAAGTTTATCATTTCATTAAAAATACATACCTTACTGACCCCAAACTTTATAACACAAAGCCTCAAAAATGCTTCTTTTCAGATTAAACAAACTTAAAGTGTGCTTGTTCCTTCTTTCTTTAAAATAAATGCACATGATTTGATCCAAATATGTTTAAGGCAACATGTTTTTTCATGTATCCACATTGGTTAAGCTTTCAAGTGTGTTTTTGCTGAGCATCTGAACACATAGTTGAGGGGTTGTGAGTCTTAAGTAAAACTTTTCGGTGCTTTCCAGTTTCCGTCACACCACGCTGGGTAAGATGGCAGCGGATGGGTGGTATGGGTAAGGCAGGCTGGCGTGGCTGTGGAAGGCAGCGGCGGGTGGCAGTGAATGGGAAGAGTGGCTGTAGACGCCTAGAGCTCCTGGACTTTGAGAATACAAGTCGAAATGCTGATCAGACGCAGGATTCTTCGAAAAATACAGATTCTCCTCTGCTCCGCTAAACCTTTTTCCTTTCCGGATCTTGCTGGACATTTTACGGTTGCGTGTCTGAATGCCTTCCTTCTTCATAGTCAACGGTCTGTTCACCTGATGAGAAAGATCGAAGGTATTAAACACGGAACTACAGTTACAGCTGCGGTGTTTCATTTCTGGTCGATTGCATGAATAATGAAAAACTGGTTGAAAAACTCCCTAACGCCATTGTGTTTGACATGTTGGATATGTTGTGTCGAAATATTTTGTTACAAGGAAGGTTTTTTTTGCATGCAGTCCATACAACAAATTCATGCAAATTAGGTAACAGCACAAATGCGGGCAGAAAGTAGTGCTGGATGCAGTTAGCGTGCCGCAATCCCCACTCTTGCAGTGCTAAGTTTTGAGTGACACAACTTTTTACATTAAAGTTACGCCTATCAGCTTTTACTAAATTTAGCGAATAGGATTTTATACATTTTAGTGAAAAGTCGTGTGAAATGAGTGAAGTTGCTCACATTGTGAAGCTTGAAGTAGAGCCCGCAAGCGTTACACACAGGCTCTCCGCTGGCGTTGCGCCTCCACAGCGTGGTGGTGCTGGTCTGACAGTTCGCACACTCAGTTCCTGTTCGCTTACTGATGACCTACAGGACGAGAAATATAGCAGAGAGATCATACATACACTAGTGTTCAAACGTTTGGGATCAGTAAGCCTTGATCACAAACACATATCAGTAGCGGTGATTTCTGCAGGATCATGTGACGCTGAAGACTATAATGATGCTGAAAATTCAGCTTTGCATCACAGGAAGAAATTACAGTTTCAAACTATTTTCTAACATATCTCAGTAATACTAAATTGTACTAACATTTCACAGTTCGATAGCAGTCTGTTGTCTTTATCAGTACAGTGAGTGTGGGAGAGCTGTACCAGTCTCTTTTTGGGCCGGATGAGGGGTCTGTTCTGTCCGTTCATCTTGTGGTACAGTCCGCAGGCATTGCAGAGGTAATGTCCCGTTCCATCACGCCGCCACAGAGGGGTTGCAGTGGCCCCACAATTCACACACTCACGTGGCTCTGTCCTCACAAACGATCAGAAATAACGTTTACACACAAACACACTCAAAAATATTCATTTAAATGTTTAAAGACTGATGTCTGATGAGAACTTGCTGATCTGAAGAACCTTTAGATAAACAACCAAGGTAAAGGTACCGCAAAGAACCAGGATATTCAACTTTAAGATTGTACTCCGTAAAAAATCATCTCAATTTGACAGTAAAAATACTACGGTAAAAAGCTGTTATTTGGTTAACAATACGTCTCCTTATTCGGTTCTGTGAAATGGTATCTTAAAGGGATATTTCATGTCATTTTACTGTAGACAACTGTCAAATGTACAATTTTTGAAAATAAAAAGATGAAGTCATCTTGTAGTTTACATTTAAAAACTGTGACAGCCCTTATTTGATGTTTATTTTAATTGATTTGTTCATCTTAGTTATTATTAATGCTACATCTTATGTAAATTAATATTTAAAGCATTGTATTTAGCTAGATTTGAGACATTTTAAATGAACATGACATCACATTTTTGAGTTTATTATTGTTGTTATTAGTATTATTATTCAATTATTATAAATGTTATGATGGAAATATTGTGTTGTTTGGATATTATAACAAAAACAGAATTATATATTATACGTATCGGCTCTAGTTAATGGATCACATTATGGACTCAAGAAATGTTTAACTTTACAGGAGAAAAAAAATATATTTTAAATATCTAAATATCTAAACATTGTTTAACAAAGATACAATTATTTGAGAAGAAGAAAAATTACATAACATATTAAGCCTTATTTCAGAGGAAAAAAAAAAGTAAGATGAAATTCTGCCAGTGTAGTCACTTATAATACACTTAATTCAAAAGAAAAGTATTTTTATGAACACATAGGCAGATATTTTTTTCCCGTTTTGAGCAAAAAAACTGCTCATTTTGCTAATTTTATCAGAAAACAAAACTTAATGGGGCGGTTTCCAGACAGGGTTTAAGACTAAAATAAATGTTAGAGCTGTCTAAACCGGAAAAAGCTTGCACAGAGATATCTTAAAATACATTACTGCCATTGTTTGGTCTTAAAATGCTCACAGATAATGCTTTTTAGTAAGACAAGTTTCTAAAAACTACTTAAATGTCCTAAATTAACAACTAGTCCTGGCTTCATCTAATACCTGTCTGGGAAACCGCCCCAATATCTTATTATCATTGATTTAACTTGACTTAAGAATGTTTAGATATTTGTACCGGAAAACAATACAAATGGCTTTTCTGCAGTGTTTTTACCCACAACTCCATCACCACCCCACATTATCTGCCTGCTATGATACTTCCTCACCTAAAGGAGAGAACTTCATCTTGCTGCATAATTTGGGTGAGAAGGACGAGGGGGTGTAGAGAAGTGAACTGTTGTAGTCCTGCGTGAAGCTGCCGTATGGACTGTAGTGGGGCAGTGACTGGGAGTGTGTTTTTAAAGAGTGTGTCTGCGCATACATGTCGCTCACTGAAGAGGGAAACACACCGCCAAACACCTCGCCACCTCCAGGAGGACTCAGCCTCTCTCCTTTCACTCCCTCCTGCACACCGAAGCTCTCCTTTTGGTGCTGGATAGGGGACTGAAGGGCAGAACGAGGCGGTCTGGCAGAAGAGAGGGCCGGAGAGCCATGGAAGGATGGCGAGGATGTCTTTGCAAATGCACTGCTGTGCCAGGATGATGGGGATGATGGGAAGAAGTTGGTTAGAGAGGGACTGTTGGAACTTTCCAGCCAGGACAGGTTTCCGAGGAACGGAGAGGAGTAAACGGGATACACTGAGGGAGAGAGAGGAAAGAAAGGTCAGGGAAAGGAACTGACATCAAGTTTCTGGTGATGCTCAAAATACAAGCACCGCAGAGACACAGTGTTTATACTTTTAAGGAGAATCAAATGCAAGATTACTTTTCTGCATATTAAACTGGGATGTGAGAAAGCACTTGGACATCAAACGTATTATTTGACTTGTGTAAAGTAAAAACCATAGAAAAAAGTAAAGGTCAAATAAAAAACACCCACTTTTTTTTCCTTACAATTTAATTTAAAACGTCAAAGTACTCTTGCCTCTCATCAAAGCAGGAATGTTGTACATCTTATTGAGTTATCGAAACAAATTAATCACTTTTTTATTCACCTTTTACTTAAATCAGCAAACTACTTTTTTTTTGTGTAACTGGTCACAGCTAGGGTCATTTGTCCTCATGGAAGGCCATTGCTGAAGATATCAAACAATGCCAAAACCAGGTTTTTAGATACTGATTTTTAGTTTAACATACAGGTGCATTAAAAATTACCTTTTCACTCACCTTATGACTTGATACTTTGGCTTAAATATAGTATCTCTCTACTTCTGTCTCTTTTTATGTTATTTACTTTATAGAACAGCACAGCACATTTTGGACATGTTAATGCTATGGCACTGCTCTTATAGTACCATGCAAATGTAATAGTTTATGATATGAATATGGTAATTGTTCAGTGCAGTATACACTACTATTCAAAAAGCCTGAGGTCAGTAAGAAATGAATACTTCTATCAATGAAGAATGCATTGAGTACAGTAAATATAATGTTACAAAAGATATTTGAAATTAACGCTCAAACAATCCCGAAAAACATTAGTTTCCACAAAAATATGGAGTAGTACAACTGTTTTCAACATTTATAGTAATAAAAATTATTTTTAAACAGCATATCAGCATGATTCCTGAAGGATCATGTGACACTGAAGACTGGTGTAAAGATGCTGAAAATTCAATATATATATATATTCAAACAGAAAATACTGAGTTTTTAAAATGAAATCATATTTCACAGCTTTACAGTTTCTACTGTATTTTTGTTCAAATAAACACAGACTTGAGACGTCTTTCAAAAAGATTTGAAATGAATGGCATGTAGTATATGTAGGTGCAGCACTGACCTGGGCTGTTTTGAAAAGCTCCAGATGGACGGCCATGGACCGGGCTGCTGAACAAAGAGGGCAGGCTGCTGTGATCGGCATCAGCACAGGGAAACATTGAACCCTCTTCAGTGTGGACCATATAGCTGGAGTCAGATGGGTAATGGGGCATCACCTCTGATGATACCACAGAGGAGGAAACCCAGCGAGCATGTTCAACTGAGGTCTCCATGTCTGTCAGGAACTCCTTTTGTATGGCGTGAAAAAGGAAAGGAAACACACACACACACACATATGTGAAGTAGCATGTTAAAGTGTAGTTTAGTTTTTTGCATTGAGTGCATCAGCTCCAGTCTAAACTATTACTTGTTTCAATAACTGCAATAGAAAGACCACATACAAATACATTCCAGATAAACGTTCTATATATGTTTGGAAATAAAACTAAATGAACTTTTATCATATGTGCCATATTTACATTTCAAAGCCTATTTTTCACGCATGTCTTCAAATAAGGGATACTGATTTGAAGTGCATTACAAATCACAACAGCAATGGCAATCTCACCTGTCTATTTAACAGAGATGACATTTAGAATCAAATTACCAGAAAAACATGATACGCATCTCTTGCAATCTTTGCTTTGCCAGTGCGGCTGTAGATATGGTAATGTAGATCTGATTGTAAAGCGGCATACCTGAGCTTATCTCTTCGGTCTTCAGGACAGGTGTCTGCGATGGAGATGAGCTCCGCTGATGGTTTAGAACTTTATGTGTGGAGGTTTCTGCGCTCTGGCATTGTGGGTGATCGAGGTTAGACATGTGGGGACAGTGGGCGGAGCCAAAGACAGGTCAGCTTCAGCAAACGAGTGCAAACCCACAAAAAGGTCTGGAAATATCCCACATCGTTCTGCATTGCAAATGAGAGTTACACATATGCAAAGCTACAAAGAGTAAAATGACCGAAATCAAATGCTTGGATCTGCTAAAACACACATAAAAGCTTCTCTGTTAAAGTTAAATCACATATACATTTGAGTAAATTCTCAAAATATTAGCTTTATTATATATATATATATACACATATACCACTTCAAAAATTCGGGGTCAGTAAGATATTTAATGGTTTTTAAAGATGTTTCTTCTGCTCATCAAGGCTGCATTTATTAGATTAAAAGTCCAGAAAAAACTAATATTGTGAAATATTATTTTAATTTATAATAACTGTTTTCTGTGTGAATATATTTTAAAATGTAATTTATTTCTGTGATACAAAGCATCTTTACTCCAGTCTCCAGTGTCACATGATCCTTTCAGAAATCATTCTAATATGATGATTTATTATAGAATTATCAATGTTGGAAACAGCTGTGCAGCAAATATATTTTCTGGACCTGTGATTTTTTTTCTCCTCAGGATTCTTTGATGAATAACAAGTCAAAACAACATTTTTTTTTTTTTACCAAATATAAAACATTTCTAAAATGTAAATCTATGCTGTGACTTTTTTGTTCATATAATAGATCCTTGGTTAATAAAAGTATTAATTTCTTTCAAAGAAGAAAGAATAGAAATGTACTGATCCCAAACGTTTGAACAGTAGTGAAACAGTAAACTACTGTAACAGTAGATCT
>JAUMHR010000055.1:2389147-2402173 GCA_032361145.1 Enteromius fasciolatus
GTTTCGCAGGGTGGATTGGAGCACACTTTCTTCACAGCACCAATAGATGATGAGGCCTGGGTCGGTGTGTTGGTGGTACCCGTCTCATGAGTTTCACAGGGAGGATTGGAGCACTCCCTCTGTACAACATTAGTTTGTCCACTGCCCATACTAGAGCTCGACTGTGTAGATGTGTTGTTTGTACCCGTCTCGTGTGTCTCACAGGGAGGATTTGAGCAGACCTGTTGGACATCATCAGACACAGGTGAAGTGCTTGCGGAGCCCGTCTCGTTCGTTTCGCCGGGAGAGTTGCAAACAGGCATCAGCGTAGAGGAGATGGCTGCCTGGCTCTTGTTGGAGCTCTGCACCGTTCCTGTCTGGTCGGAGCCCATGTTGGAGCGAGCGGTTGTGGAGGTGTTGGTGGTCCCCGTGCGGGGGTTCTCTGGCCGCATGGCGCCCGATCCGCCACTGCTCTCTGAGACGGGTGTTGCTGGCTCTGAACCAGAAGCTGAGGACGTAGTTGATGAAGATGCTGCCGTCTTGCTGTTCACAGTTCCCATCTCTTTAGATCCCATGTTGCAGCTGGCAGTGGTGGCTGTGTTGGTGGTGCCCGTATCATGGGTCTCTGATGGTGGGTTGGTGCACACCTGTTGTGCTCCGCCCATGTTCGCAGAGGCCGTGGTGGCTGTGTTGGTGGTGCCTGTCACATGCGTCTCACAAGGAGGGTTGGAGCAAATCTGTCCGGTGCCCATTTTGGCAGAAGCCGTTGTCGCAGTGTTGGTCGTTCCGGTCTCGTGAGTCTCGCACGGTGGGTTGGAGCAAATCTGTCCGGTGCCCATTTTGGCAGAAGCCGTTGTCGCAGTGTTGGTCGTTCCGGTCTCATGGGTCTCGCACGGAGGGTTGGAGCAGACCAGTGTCACGGTGGTAACACCATCGGCAGCATCAGCACCAGTGGTGGAGGGCTGCTCTGAGGTGGGCGAGGCCAGGATGGAGACAGGAAGATCCTGCGCAGGCTGGGCCTCAGCACCACTTGGAGTCGTGATCAGGGTTACTTGAGTAGGCTGGGCTGCCGACTAAGAGGGAAAAAAACAAAACAAAAATAAAAAACAAACACACATTGAAATTCAAGAAAGCTCTAATCCCAAATAATTGTGCACATATAAAAGAATGGATAAACAAATTATTGCAAATAATTATATGATTGTTAGTGCTGTCAAACGATTAAGTTTTTTTGTTTATATTATGTTTTATGTATGTGTATTGTGTATATTTATTATCCATGTATAAAGACTTGTACATATTTTGAAAATATTTCCATGTTCTTCCATTTATATATTCTTATATATATATATATATATATATATATATTCAAATATAAACAGCATATTTTTCCTAAATATATACATGCATACGTTTGTATTTGTATGTTTATTATTTATTTAATGATAAATACAACAAAAAAAAGTGAAATATAATTACAATTTAAAGTAGTATTAGAATTATCTACATTTTTAAACTGAATATTTACAATATAATTTATTCCATATTCCAACAGTTGTGCTGAATACGTTTTTTATTTGATGCTTTGATAAATGGAAAGTTCAAAAGAACAGCAATTTAATGCATCCTAACCGAGCTAGTATTAAATTCTTAAAAAACAAATAAATAAATAAATAATAATAATAATAATAAAAAGTGTGACTTACTTGTATTGTGGCAGTGGCGAGGTTGGTCTGGGCAGCAGATACAGTGATGGCCGTGGGACTGATAACCTGGTTGGACAATGTAGCGATAGAGGCAAGTGTGGTGACTGGAGTCACTAGGCTGGCATTAGCACTTGCCACATTGGCCCCAGCCATGCTAGTCGATACAGTGCCACTTACTGTACCCAGAGTTGTGACTCCTAAATTCAGAGAGGCCATTATTAATGAGGTACAGATACCAAGAACAACAACAACTCTGTAATCTGTATAAAACCACACTGCAGGGAAAGTTCATACCTGTGGTGCCCTTGACCACCAGTGTGGTAACAGTTGGTTTGCCAGCGGACACAGTGCCTGGTGAAACCAAACGCACTCCACCCATAGGCACAGTACGCAGAATAGTGCCGGGCTGCCCTGGTGCCCCCTTCAGGACCACCTGAGAGCAAATCAAATATTCACAGATCACGCAAAAAACCAAGTCAAAACAAGATGAGCCTAAAAGGACGCATGGATATGCTTTGACTGTGGTCACTGAGTTCACATGGGCCTCACCTGTGTGACCCCCTGTTGTCCTGCACCGGTCAGTTTTGGCACAGCTGTTATGATTTTCCCTGGAGTACCCGTACCAGGAGTAACAACCTTAGTGGTGATAATCGTGATGGGGGATTTGACGCCAGGGCTGCCAGTCAGACCTTGTAAAGACACAGGAAATAACATCAGGAAGTCATGTGAGCTCGCAACGAGGTGTAAAAAACAGATTAGATATAAACAAGCTTAGAGCAAAAGTGAGATAAAATTGTAGTCAAACTGTAAATCTTGCATAATTACAAAAGAAACGAACAGTCAGGTGTTAAACGGACCTGCCGCTCCTTGTTGGATTGCAGACATGGGAATGGTTTTAATAATGGTGGTTCCTGGTTTGTTGGCAGTAGTTGGAGAGACAGTGCTGATGCCCAGGATAGTGGGTTTGGTGCCAGCCCCTCCTGCCTGCGAAGTTGTAATGATTGTGGTGGGCTTGCCATCAGCAGATGTTACCAGTTTCAGGATGGTACCGGCAGGCAGAGGAGTCTTTGTCTACGAAAAACATGTACAAATCAAAATGAGCTTCTTTTTCTAAGAAATAGCATATCAGAATGCTTTCTTCATGTGACACTGAAGACACAGTGGAGTTCAGCTTTGCAATCACAGAAATGACAAAATAAGCTACTTATGAAAGGAAATAAGCCTTATACAGTACAACTACACACATTTATCTTAACGGGATTCACCAAAAAATGAAAGTTGTGTCATTTACTCAGTCTACGGTTGTTCCAAACCTGTATAAAATATAATTTGCAGGATGCTGTAACCACTGACTTCTATAGTTTTACCCCCCATACTATTAAAGTCAATGGCTACCGTCAACTGCTTGGTTACCAACACTGTTCAGAATGTTCTTTTGAGCTCAACAAAAGATAGACAGACATACAGGTTTGGAATATCTTGAAGGTGAGGAAATGATGACCATTCTTATTTTGGGTGAACTATGCCTTTAAGAATTCATAAGTCCAGGTAAGACATGTATGGACATAAAACGAGCAGCAACACTGACTTGTATTAGAGTAACAGGACTGCTTCCAGCCTGCCCGGTGACCGCAGAGGTTTGTACTGGTTTGGTCTGGACAACTGACATCATTTTCCCAAGGCTGGAGATCTGAAAACAAGGGGTTATTACTTGAGGATAACCATATCAACTACTATAAAACCAAAATTAGTTTATTAAAAAAAATATATGATGCCATATGACGAATCGTTACATGCATTCCTTATAGAAAGGTAAGAAAAAAAATCCCATAGTGGTACTTAAGTTAGCAAAACAAAAAACAACAGCAAAAAGCAAGCAAAAAAAGAAGAGTTTTCATGCTTGGGATGAACTACCTTGAAATCTTGTCACTGTTATTTAATTTTTTCTTACCAGAGGACCGCTTCCACCCATTGTAATAGGGCTCTTAACGAGGGTTATAGTTTTGGTGACTCCTCCGACCATGGTGGTGACGACCTGAGCCTGCTGGGCTACGGTTACTGTGCCTGATTTGTGCACCGTGATGATGGGCCGAGTCGGAGTGTTAGGAGTAGAGATGGCGGAAGTGCCGACCTGAGCCGCAGCCGTTTTCAGCATTCGGGTTGCAGGATTAGTAACCTGGGATGGAAGTAGGAACAAATTCACATTTAAATCACAAACAGCTACAGGAAAGGAAGTGGATAATCTGGCTGATTCAAGTCCGGAAGGATGCAAGTAAGGGAAGTTGATGAAACATTCTTTTTTTCTGTTCTATTATTTTAAGAACACATTAGACAGACTAAAACACCAACAAAACAGTTTAATAATAATAATCCATTTCAGGCATGTAAAAGATGGCTAATGTCTGGATGGTTTTCAGACAGAATAAGCTGCAGATTTTATGTTGTTCACTCAAAGGTCTGGTTATTAGAGTAGATATGTACCATTACAGGTGAAGCTACTTTGACAGTAGCTGGTAGAGCTGTGGATCCAGGAGTCACAGCGACGGTTTTCATGATGGTGGCTCCGGCTGGGACATTTAGCACAGTGGTCGTGGAAGAGGGCGGGATCTTTTGTGTGGCGGCTGCAGCTGCAGCCAAAGCAGCCATGCCACTCATCTGAGGACTGCTGCCGATTGGCTAGACACCAAAACAATGTTACAAGGGTTTTAATACAAATTCAAAATGGGACACGAACATTTGGGATAGGGCTGAACGATTAGGGGGAAAAAAAAAATGTAACGCATACATTTCCAAAAACTTTTGCCAAAAATATGATTTTATATGAATAAAACAACAACGATAATAGTAACAGCAGTTATTTAATAATTATTTGTAAAAAAAAAAATCTAATAAACAAATTCTGATTAACACATAGAATAAAATGTAATAATAAATAAAATGATTTTTATTAACAACAATAACATTATTATTTATGAATACAAATTTGTAAAACAATTTAATAAATATATTTTTTAAATGTAATAAATTATTACTTGAAAGAAAATATTATTATTGACATTATTGGCAAATAAAAAATAAAATTGCAGCGATTGTTTTTTTTTAAATTAAATTTATCATGCAGCCCTTATGTCAGATTTACACTGACACTGATTATTTACATACCGTCCCCTGGGTGCTCTGTGCAGGAACAACCATGCGGACACCTGCAGGAAGTGATGTAACCGTGAGTGGGGATTTTCCTCCTGGAGCAGCCTGACGCACAGTAATAAGTGATGTTCCGGGGGTGGTATGAGGAGCTGCCACTTTAAGAATAGCTAAGAATGGAGAGTATAAATTGGGTTAGGCAATGTCACAACTATTAATCTTCACATACAGTACTATTATACTAGTTATTGTACCTGGTCCACGAGGTGAGGCTGCAAGTGGGCTGCTTGGCATGGCGGTGGTGGGGGAAGGAACTTGTGGCACCATTGTGACTCCAGTGAGGGGCAGACTCTGAGCTGCAGGAGCAGCAGCGGCAGGCGCCGGGCTCTTAGGCGAGTTGATGGGTAAAGATGAGGTTGGGTTGACCATTGGTGATGTGGCAGCGGTTGCAGCAGGGATGTCATATTTCTGCAGCTGCAGCAGGTAAGTGTCGGCGGTAGGCACTGCCCCCCAGCTCACCTCCAGAGAGTTGGTGTTGGCACGGACCAGCTGCACACGTGACGGAGGCTGAGGACGATCTGTTAGCAAAAAAAAGTGTTCATAATAATAGATAGCACCATGCCATCTATAGTTATATTCATTTCAGAGAACTATTGAACACCAGTGGTTCCCAACCACGTTCCTGGAGGCCCCCAACACTTCATGAATCAGCTCATTAGTAGAGACTTCAAGACCCGAAATAGGTGTGTCAGACAAAAAAAAGAGATGCAAAATGTGCACTGTTGGGGGGCCTCCAGGAACATGATTGGGAATCACTGTACTACACAAGAATTAAAAACTAAACTTGTGCGTGTAAATACTAAAAAAACAAACAAAAATAAAAAAGATTCCCAGGAATGATTCTGTAATGTTTATTTGTGCTACACTGATACCACTGGGCTTGCCAATTATAAAGGATGTAAGTATTTGTACTGGGTTGGTGCTTCTTCTACACTGATCAGCTCAACTCACCCGTTTCCAAATACCACAGATCTTTGCAGCAAACTTGGTTGTTCCAGGCTTTACGGTAGCCGTCTCTTCCACTCCAGACGTACAGCCTGTTGTTTATAGCCACAGAGCAGTGTCCGGCTCTGGCCCTTGGGATATTATCTTCGAGCGTGTCCATCAAGATGGTTTCCCAAGACATTGAGTCTAAAGGAAATAAAGATCAGTGATGATGATAAAGCATATAAACCGTGTTCTGAAACCTAATGAGCTATGAAACAAGGCAGCGGTCTTTGGCTTCTTTGTTTAATGTACCTAGATTTAAGCAGGCCAGTGTGTTAGTGCACTTCCATTCCTTCTCGTGTGTTGCTACTTTGACATCATCCATGACCAGAGGAACCCATCCACCAAACACAAACATCCTAGGAAAACATGAGACCAAAGTTAGTTACATCCACACTAACTAAACAACTCATTTGCTAAATGTTGAAGCTATGAGAAAGTATTACTATTACCATTCATTAACATTATTAAATATTACGAACAACAGAATGCGAACGCTATAATACCTCCATACACAGTTTATTAGTTAAGCAAAGACAGTAAACTATTGCTAAATGAAAACAGGAGCCCCGTTCCATCAGGTGCATTTTCAACACTGTCAAAATAAAAACTTTTGACACTTAGCATGCAAAACTGAAAAAAATAGCAATGCTAAATATCATAGAGGTCAACTAATAATTTGTGCTTTGAAGACAAGAATGCCTGTTCAAGTCAATAATAACTTGTGGTCTATTTGAAATCTGCACAAAACACCACCACACTGGTTTCTTGTCAATAATTTCCGAACCTGAAGACAGTCAATATTTAAATAAACGCTATGTTTAAACAGGTTTGAGCAAGTTATAACTCACTTGTTGGTTATAGTGGTGGCAGAGTGGAGACTGCGGGGCAAAGGTGCACCACCACTTATGGCAGGTTTGTTCCAGGTTAAAGTATCTAGAAACCAAAACAGTTCATGGATGTTACTTAACGTTATAACTTTGGCATTTCTTGAACAAGTCACTTAGGCCAATATTTTCTCTCACCTATGTCTAAAGTCCAGAGGTCTCCAAGACGGCAACCACTCATGCCACCATAAATGATGAGACGAGACTTTTTGGACGTTTTCTCTGTGTAGACAACAGCAGTGTGGCTCTCACGGGGAGGGGGAAGCACACCGTATGTAATAGGGATGTCCCAGCCTGCTACGTTAGACCCCGGGCGTAGCTCGAGTGTGTAGAGGTCATTCAGGTACCTGGAGTACATTTGGAGAAACAATTTATTTGCATATCTGCTTCTCAAAGAGTTAGTTTGAGCATAAACTGTACAAGACATTTACCTGGGAATATTGTTTTTGGGATCTTCACTGTCATTTGCCAGTCCACCAAACAAATAGCATTTGTTTCCAACCAGGGAAAAACTGTGGCCTAGACGAGGACATGGTGGTGGGCCATTCTTTGGGGCTTTAGGCTTCAAACGTTTCCACTCCCATCTACTGGCCTGATTGAAGTATTTGACAATGAATGAATTATGACAAATATTAGGGCTGATACAATAACAACAACAGTTGCTTCTATTGAGCTCAACATGCTGAGAGCCTTACCTGTAGTTCGTAAAGATCGTTGCTGTACTTTCCGTACTCAACCATGCCCCCAAACACAAGGAGTCTGGTGCCATCACACACAAATCCATATGCAGCACAGCCAGGAGGAATGTCACCCCGGACAGCAGGAATAAACCACTGATTGGTGGCTGTTGAGAAACATATAGTTGTGTCATTGTGGGTTTGGATGAATAAACAGCTTTCAGTGCTGTGTTGCAATGCACAGCGTTCTTTTATTCTGTGCAGAACAGGGTTATTATAGTTAACTAAAACCAACTTGGAAAATATATATATAATAAAATAAATTAAATATATTTTTTTTAGGTAACTTCAAAAGCAACCTCTCTCATCAACTTCATGCACTAAAATAACTAAAACTGATTATAAATACTTAGTATGTTTTGTACATACTAATTAGAAGCAAATAAATTTAAATAAATCAATAGAAAAAAGTAAACTTGTAATTTTTACTTTTGCTAGCAACTTTTTGATTCCATAATCACAAATTATTTTTCACAAATAAAGAAATAGTTAAAGAATGGCCTATTAATAATAATAAATTGGTGCTCTAAAGTAACTAAAGCTACAGACAATAAATACAAATTACAAAATGTTAACAAAAACTTCTTAATAAAAAACAACAATACTATCTAGAGAAGTGCTTTAACAGCATCTTAATGATTCTAAATTTATACCGATTCTGCATTGCTTCAAACGATTTCCAAAAATCCACAAATGACCCATGAGCAAAATGCAAATGTAGTGCACTACATTAAAAATCACTACAATGCAATGCATATCATCCATGTAAAACAATGCTTTTTGGAGTGCATCAACTTCTTAGAATTTCAAATCCTTCCTCAGGCCTTACCACACATTTGCAACGTTATTTAAACCTCAATAAATTTATCCACACCAGAAATACTGCAAATTACAATGTCTTCCATTCATCCCAGAAGTATTTACATGGCAATGCGGGAAATACTGTGGGCGGGGCCTGTGTGTTGTGATGACGCAACGGCGTTCTTTTTAACCCGCCATTTCTCTTTGCATTTTCCTGGCGTGCCAGTGCTTGGCTAGTGCTGTAGCGTTAGCTGGTTAGCTGACATTTCAACCCATAAACATCTTACCATAACACAACACAGATCAGCTCACAGTGCACCTAAACGCAACACCATATTCTGCAGACGATGCACTGAAATCAAGTGCGCTTATCTTGCAAACACGTCATGATTATGCTAGTTGAATTACACAGTGTTATTTTTGTGCACATTCCTTATGGCTAGTTAGCTTATGTAGCTGATCACTTATGCAGATTTTCTAGCCGCTAACTGCGCTAATGTGTTACCTGGCTAACCCTGTAAACAATTAGCCAAGAAATCGCTTGGAAGGAGTTGTGTAAACTGCTATATATTCAATAAAATATTTCACCATTCAAGAGGCGTTTGTAATAAAGGCAAATAGAAAAATGCCAAATCTGACAACCAAGACAAGGCAGAAAAGACGATCTGGCTAGCAAGAACATAGCGAGCTAATGTCTGTACGTTAGAAGTAACGTTACAATGCAATGCACAAACACCATCGCCTTATTACAATATAATAACATCCTCACCTGTATTATACACGTGCAGCTCATCCACAATGCCTTCATTCCCTCCGCCGAACACCACCATCAACTCTTTAATGGCCACGGCTCGGTGTCCGTGTCTCGGGCGAGGAACCGGGCCAGACCAGCCCAAAACCCTCTTCCAGCGCGGCTGCAGAACAGAGGTCCCTGAAGAAGCCATGTCCACTTCTCTACCGAGACACAAATTCCACGCACAGCGCTGATTTTAGTTGGGATCCCAACAGCATTCGTGTGTCACAAGCTCTGTGCTAACTGGATTAGCCCGCTAGCACTATGTAGCTTCGCGCAAGCTAACTAGGTCACCGAAATGTGTCCAACTTCCAAGCGTTTTTTGGGGGCCAAATGCTCTCCAAAATACCCTAAAGACTCAGTTATTGTTAATATTAGCAAAGGAAATCACAAGTATATCGTATGAAAAAAATATCGGCCGGTTAGCATGTTAGCCGCTCAAATCTGCGCGAACCGCCATTTTAGCGGCAAAAGACGCTTTTCCTCACGAGAAGAAAATAAATAGACAGACGCCGGCGGCTGAGCAAACGCGAATTACCGGCGAAACGAAGGGAAGTAACTCAAAACACACAGCGTTACATGCAGATGGGCTCCTGTGCATTTTTATTAAATCTCCGTGTAGCAAGCGAAAAAGCGTTTTTGGGGTTAAATGTCTTTAGGAGAAAAAGAAAAGCGCGATGAAGATGTGTACGCCGCCATCTTGCAGAGGCTAGCTAAACGCTACAAGCACATAGTTAGCTGCTAAGCGGCTAGGCTAACACACACAAGCTAGTGATCAGAAATGGGCGGCGGAAAAAGAAATGGGCGGCGTGAAAATAATAATAATGATGATGATGATAATAAAACATAGTAGTAAACAAATGAGGTGGGGGAAAAAATATAACACTCAAGGCAGTGAACATATATGGTGAGCAGTAAATAAAATACAAATAAAAAAGGGTCAGCGAAACCAAACAAAATACCAGCTTTTATTAAAATATTACGGAAATCGTATTATAACACTAAATACGTCCGTTAAACCCCGCGTGTAAAATGTGTTTTTGACGCGTTTAAAGTTCGTAATAATACAAACGCGGATAGAGGTTATTAGAGTAGCTTTATGTGATATGTGGGTTTTTCATGCCTCTCTTGTCTGGGTGCCGCCATCTTGATAAACAACCCAAACAATCCACTCTCTGGAAAAAAGCTACGTCTTTTTAGTGATCTAAATGCACATGTACATTTATAAGTAAATACACAATAAAACTCCTTAAATGCAGATTTTTGTTCCTCTACGAAACAGCGCAGATCAGACTAAAAAGCAACTTACAGCTGCCGCTGTTGTTAGCTATTAGCCGCATTAGCTGAAATGTTCAGTGAGATCCATTGGGCAGCCAGTTAGCTTCAATGCTAAACAGCTCATTACAACACTGCAAATTCTGCATACTCATTTGGCACAACAGAGAAAATGTTACAGGTTTCATGTTTATTTACTATTAAAATTGCAAGTGTGATTTTATTCGAGATGCACAGTTCAGTTATTGTTTCGTCCCTGGCTACTCGCTTAGCTTCCCTCAAGAAAAATGGCGGATGTACCGTTAGCCGTCACAGAAAGCTGCAACAAAACTCGGACTCTGTCATTGCCTGGCACCAAATACTTACTCGTTCCGATTCGTTAACTTAATTAAAAAATCACGAGCGAGGACTCAGAGAAAGAATTCGACCCTGGGTGCGCCTTTCACTGTAGATATTGCTAACTCTACATCTTTTCATGCCGCCCAGGAAGCCGCCATCTTCTTGACAAGCGCTCAATAATTCAGCAGCCTCTAGAGCGCGCGCAGCACCGCACACAACATCCTATTATTACTGTATGCAGGCTAATATTTTCTGGCCAGATGTGACTTATTGGTTTGGAAAAAAGGATCCAATCACTGCCTACCTTTTTAATGTAAACCATATTGTTTTTGAATGACAAAAGGGAAAATATGTTAATTTATGTAATGTTTATTCTGTATCCAAAAAATGTATAGGAAGACATAAATGTTTTATATAACTATAATTGGACTTTAATCCGGACCTGCTGGTATAATAAGACGTTTAGAAGATGATTTTAATTTTTAATTGATGCGCTATGCTTTATTTATGAGTGCCATAATTAATTATACCCACATTTTACAGTTAAATTTGACAATAGGATTAAATTGTGTATTAAATACACATGTAGTGTAGCTATGCTCTGTTGGTTTTGCAGCTTGACAACATGACTCTATAGTATATATTATAAAAGAGGCATTCTTTCAGCTGAAGACTTCTGGGTTTTTTCTATTAAAAACAAATAAAGCCTTTCTCATGTGACAAAGAAAAATTCAAAAGTGGTGGTATGTATTATTTTTCATAAAGAGTATGTAATTAGTTACATTTTTATGGAGTAACACAAGATTATGTTTTTGTAAGTTATTGGAATATTCTTTTTTATTTTTATGTCATTTTGTGTTGTTGTGTCATGGCACTTGTGTTGTTGGCGAACTAAAACTTTACATTAGTGCGGATATATAATATTTATTTCATTTTTAGATTATCATAGTTTTAAAACAATATCTATTTTTATATAAATATTATATGCTTATACAAAACACTTCACTGCTGATAAACAAAAGAGTCGTGTTCCATTCACAAAAACCCAGAGGTTTGATAAATGACCCAAAATGATCTTATCTTTCTTTCAGAAGAGCAGATTAAATGTTTGCATTTAAGAACTTTTTTTTTTGTAAGTTATAACATTGCATTTTTCAAGTCAGTGTATTCATTTATAAAACAAATGGTAATTGCTTTTAGGGCCCTGATAAAAAAAAAAGAAAAAAAAGAAAGAAAAACAACAGCAACATCTGTGTCACTGCAGTAACCAAGGGGAAAAAATCAAACATGCATGATGAAGATTGCACAGGCTAAATGTTTAATATATGTAACAATCACCAGTTAGTACCATAGAAATAGATTAGTCATTAATGTTAAATAGTACTCTCATACAAGTAGATGATTTGGCCAAAATCCATAAGCTTGTTATAAAAAACAATACACTGAGAACTAAGCCAAAAACAACAACAAGCAGCAATAGACATTAGATCGCCAAAATAATAGGCGTATAACAATAAATTATGCATGTTTACATTTCATTGACTTGTCAGTCAAGATTCACAAGTTTATAACTCCAGTGCTTTCTTCATCTGTACCACATTTCACTTGCTATTACCATAAAAAAAAAACGATTATTCATCTGTAGCTTTGGTCGAGGTATTTCTGAAGGTATTTTCTTTACCATAACTAAAAAAAAAAAAAAGTACCATAAAGCTATTTGTGAATATTTCGTGGAATATTTGAATAACATATATTGCTGGGTTCCTTCCTCCTAACATTCAGTGTTAAACTGCAGCAGAAGACTGCGTGTTGACTCCAGATGTCTCAACCGCAAACTCATCGCTCTCTTCTGGCTCCCTCGTTTCAGCATTCATCTCCTGGTCTGCAAAATATAATGAAAAAGCATAAATATACTACATTATTCATTCAAACGAACAAGTACAGCAATTTTGTAAAGATCTTCTCGCATGTTTTGAACTCGATATTAAGTCACACTGCACACAACTCACACGTTTGTGGGGTTTCGTCTAATCGGTGTGTTACACCTGTCGCTGCTTGTTTTGTTTTTGACTCCGCATTTGTCAGGTCTTTGCATTCAAAGTGAGGCACTGTAATCTGGTGACTAGTGTTAGCCTGCATCTGTCGGTGCAAACTGGCCTTTAAAATGATAACTGTTGTATACAGTGTTATTACACGGCTCTCTGGGATGCTTGATTCTGATTGGTCAGTTGAGACATTTGCATGCTTGAATCTGATTGGCTGACGAACGTTCTGAGGTGTGCAATTATTTTCAGGGAAACGCACGGCGAACGTAGTTC
>JAUMHR010000055.1:2402683-2422540 GCA_032361145.1 Enteromius fasciolatus
AAACACTGGACAACATAAGGTGCAATTTAATACTTGTAAATAACTAAAATACATCCGTTGTTATATATTCATATGTAGATGGTCTTACTAACGTTTAAATGTTAGTCACATGGTACTATATCGTCTCGCGGAAGGATGTACATTTTAATTTAAAACAAATATGCATATTCATGTCCAGTTTTCCTTATGTGGCAAGTAGCCGTATAATAAGCGGGATAATTTAGAGGCAGCCGGTAGTTATTGCGAAATAAGCCCCAACAGTGTGATCAGGACACTTACATAAGGAGGCGCCTGATGACAGCAGATCAGAAGTTAAAATCCTTCCATCTTCATACAGCTCTATTTTTTGGACCAGTCGCTGCCTCACAGGATTGACAAACACATTCTTGTCAGAAAAATCTGTAAAGTTCACACAAAGCCAACTAGAAAGTTATAATACCATACATTCAGAAAAAGGTTCCTACCTATTTATGATGTACTCATAATAACAAATAATCTCGTTACCTTCTTTGGGAGTGGACTGTGATGAGTTTAAAGAACCACTTGTTTTAGTGCACTGAATGTCACGGGCCTGAGCCCTGCTACACTGACTTGTCAAGTACTGAGAGAAGCCTTGACTCTCATCCGATTCACACGGCATACCAGAGGACTGTGAAGCCCATGATTCATCATTCATCTCTGACTCCACACAGCTAGACGGAGTCCCGACAGAGGTCAAGGTGGGACAGACAGTCTTGTGAAGGCATGGGTACGTGTCCTCTTGAGAGCGGAGTTTAGAGAACTGATGCGTGAGAGAATTCAGAGAGCTGCTTTCAGAGCGCAGAGGCTCAGGGACGGATGGATGAGGTGATATGGGAGGCAATCTGATCGTGGTCGATCTGCCGGAGGTCTTCAACCCTAAATGCACATCTTGAAGAGCTTTGAAGACCTATAAAACACCAAAAATAAAATCATCAGAATTAACCTGATAATGAAAACTAAACATAATATTATGAAGGGGTATTATTGTTCTAAATAATCTTTATTTTTTTCCTGATGTCCACTAGAGGCTGACATTTTTTCGGGAATCCCACGGGTCACGGGATTCCCCTGGGATTCTTGCGGGATGGGTGTCATCTTTGCTATTAATCACGGGATTGGGACAAAATAAATATCCAATATTGGGATAACCACTCCCGTGTCATCCTCTAATGTCCACTTGCTAGCTAGTGATAATTCAGTTTTTCTGCATGTTTTCCTTTAAGAAACATGCCCTTCACATGTTGGTTGTCAGGTGCAATTGTTTTCAAAATAGTTCCATCCTTTAATATTTAATAACTTCAAGAAATGTTGTTTTTAGTCCTGAAAATAATACTACATTTACACAACTGTTTAAAAGTTTAGGATCAGTAGGACGACTTTTATTTTATTTTTTAATGGCTCACCAAGGCTACATTTATTTCTTGAAGCATACACTGGCATTAATATTGTGAAATATTATAACAATTTAAAATATATATTTAAATAGAATTTTTTTTTTTTTTTAAATTGACAAAACTTTTGTTGAATACAGTTTTAATTTGAAATAGAAAATCTTTTTTAACATTATAAAAGACTTTTGATCAATTGAATGCATCCTTGCTGTATTTAGATATTTATATTCCTAAAATAAATACAATTACTAACCCCAATAATTTTACCGGTAGTTAATTTTGAGCTGTAATTAATTTTTATTAAGAAACATTTATTTTAGTCATGACATGATCAATTTACCACATGTATATTCCTAAAAATGTAATATACAGTAATCAACAAATAAACAAGCATTTGAATAGATCCTCCTACTTCTGTCATGCGGGGTCTCTTCTTCCGCCGTCGGTCTAAACATTTACATGCCAGCTGAGAGATCTCCATTGATCCATGCGGAGAAGGTGTGTCTTTAGTCATCAGCCGAGGATCCAGATGTTTCCTGCAGATGTTCTCTGCAGCGTAAGCACAGGACAGCTCCCGCGAGTGCTTCCCTTTACTGAAACTTTTTCCATCGTCTTCCTCCTCTTTTACTAGATCTTTCTGTGAGAAATAGCAGGTTTACCCACCAGTCAACTTTACACTAACATATACGACTAAAATATGCGACTCTTCTTACCAAGTACACAATTTTGGATTGGTCATTGACCTCCAGAGCCTGGCGTCCAGTAAGTACCTCTAGCATGACCTGCAGTACGAGAGAAACGGTTACTTCATCAAATAGGGAAAACTAAAAGATCTTTGTGGTACGAATGCGTGATGAATCAAATATTATAGTGTTATACCTGCTAAAGGTATAAAATTAGGAAATATTGTGATAATGCTTCACTTTATGCAGACAGTGAACCGATTTCACACAGATAGTTTGACCAACAACCTGCTTTTAAATGGTCCTGTGCATATTTGTGTTTTTGGTCATTGTCATATTTTGTGTTTTACTTTTAAATGCATTTTATTTGTCAATTTCCATTTGTGCTCATTAAGTAAAAAAACAGGGATTAATACATTCATGCGGGAAAAAACAACATTTTTACAAAATACAAATACAAAAAAATTAATATATTAAATGTTTTCAAAATAATTAAATAATTTTTTTTGCTATATTGCCCATCCCCAAACAATAAAAATAATTAAGGCTGGGCCTTCCTTAAAAATTCAACTCATGCTGTCTAAATAAAAAAACCTCTTGGAGTTAATGATATTTTGAGCCTGGGATGCATCTCACCACTCCGAAGCTGTAGACATCGATCTCCACTCCCAGCTGTCCATCCTTCAGATATTCTTCTGGGAGGTACGCAAGAGTTCCCTGGACCTTAGTGGTTTGAGCTACGGTGGACGTCTTGCCTGGGGTTTTGTTGGGGTTCTTACAAAAACGTGCCAATCCAAAGTCCCCCAGCTTGGGCTCCAGGTGGTCCCCTAAAAGGATGTTAGAGCTGTAACAGAGGGAATATGACCAGTTGGTACCCTAATGATTAACATGCATGTCCAAGTTTAACAATATATATTCGGCAAAAAGGAAAACTGTATATTTTAGTGGTGAAATACTCTAAACTTTTTTTTCTGGTGATATTCTTTTGAAAGGATGTTCTTGCACTCACCTCTTGATATCTCCATGAATAAGTGCAGGTGAACAAGAATGCAGGTACTGAATAGCTTTGGCAGTTCCCAGCAACACATTTACACGCTGTGACCAAGAGAGGGCGTTACTCTCCTGAAAGAAACATACGTTGTGAAAGACAGTGTAAGAGTTAGATGACCTAAAATTATAAACACACTGTTTTGTTGACATCATCATTGATCTTTGATGATGTCAAACTCTTCATAACAAGTTATGATTCATTATATATGTAGATGCAGGCCCTCAAATGAGATTTTAGTAGAAAAATACTTTACATTTCATTCACACCATCAGAACACTATAAATATGAGTCACGCAAACCTTGTCATTTCTTAGGCTCGACAGCTCTGTTTCCATTCACTTTCAATGTATATATAAAAAAAAGCGCAGGGTCTTTCCTCAAAACATCCCCCACAGATTATGTCATGCACATTTTGAACAACATGAGGGCGAGCAAATGATAACTTAAGTTTCATTCAGAGTGAACTATTCTTTGAATAACATACTCAACACTGATGCAGAGCCCATATTGTAAAGCAAGAGAGGTAACTCACCTCACATTGAAGCTGGTCCTCTAAGGAGCCCTTCGGCATATAGACATATATTAAACAATACGTTTGTCCTTCTATACTGTAGCCAACAAAGTCCATTATGTTGGGATGTCTGTATCTGTGTGAGAAAGAGCCTAATGAAAAACCCTGTAGCTTTAGATTATATTGCATAATATTTAACAAGAGCATTACAGTAGCTGAAGAAAGCAAGGCTTGAAAGGCTGAAATGTCAGGAAAAAACGACCTAATTAAGAGACAAGAGGGTCACAACTAACCACAAAAAATGTTTCTGAGGGTGTGCTGGTGAATTTCATTTTTTGGGTCATGAAGAGGTGTGGTGAATAAAGAGCAATCGAAAGTTCAAGCGGGTAAGTCCCATTCTGCGCTTCTGTTGAACAAACAAATGAATCACTGCCAAGCTGAAAAAACTTCATTAAAGGAATAGTTCACCCAAAAACATCCAAGATGTAGATGAGTGCCATATCAGAAAAGCTATGGAGAAATTTAGCATTGTATAATTTGCTCTGCAGTGAATGGGTGCCGTCAGAACGAGAGTCCAAACAGCTGCTTGTTTGGAAGAAACAAATCCACCTTTAAATACTCACTCCAACTTTTGTTCTCTCTCATCAAAATCCACTGACATATTTGTTTAGAATTTGTTATTGGACTGTTTTCATTTATAGACGGAGCTCGAGCTGTGCATATTTCTCTCTTGATTCAGACAAGCCAACTTCTTCACTGGAGTGAGTTTTATACGGCTTGTGCTCGTATTTTAGCAAAGGCTTGAAGTTAAAAACATATTAATGATAGATTTGCAAACGGACAGCTTTTCACATTTACAAGACATTAACTAATAGACTTGATTGGTGTGGATTTTTGTGTTGCTTCTATCAGCAGTTTGGGGCTGTTAATTCTGACGGCACCCATTCAGTGCAGAGGATCCACTGTTGAACAAGTGACGTAATGCTCTATTTCTCCACATCTGATGAAAAAACAAAATCATCTACATTTTGGATGACCTGAGGGTCAATTAATTTTCAGCAATTTTTTATTTTTAGGTGAGCTATTCTTTTAAGACAAAACAGGAAAGACAGATTTAAGGCCAGAGAACAGGAAGCATAAGCCACAGGAGCATAGGATGGACAGACGGTTTCTTACTGTGACAGTTTTTCTACTTCAGTCCTGAAACTTTCCTTCACAACGTTCCAGTCCAAATGAGAGTCCTGTTCCAAACACCCATTTGAAATAGGAAGAGATTAGGAAACAAACTGAACGACTCAATAACACACTTTAAAAAATGGCCGTGAATTTAATGGTAAAAAACAAATTTACAGGGAAACACCGTAAACTGACATTCCCAGAATTCCCTGCATTGCATTTTAAATTTTGTTTGAATTTGATGTTTCTTCTTAGTTTTTTGTATCAGTTATGTTTATTAGGGTTGTATGTTACATGTAATGTTGTTAAATAAATGTTTATTGCCCATTTTAGTTGAATAATTCTTACCATGATGGTGTTTAGTGGTTGTGTGAATGACGCACCTTCTATATGTTTTACTATTTAAAAGTTACTTGTGATGAGCTTTAGTTCATCATGTGACTTTCTCATAACCATCTGCATTTCAAAAATATAAAATAGATTTCACTTTTTCAATCACTATTTTTATCACTATTTTCTTATTAGAAATTATGGTGTTTAACTGTAAATTTAAAATAAAAACCGCAAAACAAAAAAAACAAAAAAATTATGATATCATATTTTTCACGGTTTTATACAACCACAGCTGCCGTTTTTTTACCGTAAATTTTATGGATTTCTTTTTACAGTATACAATTTTTTGTCATAAAAGAAACAAAGGTTTTACCTTGTGAATTTGTGAATTTAATAGAATTTTGGCAACCCCAGCTGCCGGTATATTACCGTAAAAATAACTTTTTTTTTTTTTTACAGTTTGCTTTATTAGTTCCGGTCTACCTCTTTCAGCTTCTTCACAGCAAATTCAGTGTTTCTCATCACAGCTTTATACACGTGTCCGAAACCTCCTTCTCCAATCTGCTTGCATGGGGAAAAGTTGCATGTGCCACACTGGATTTCGTCAAACGGCCAGCTCATTGCAGTAGAGGAAAGAGGCGGAGGATCCGCACGGTTTGCACATGGGCACTATGAACAGACACAAATGTGTCATTGGATTAAGAGACGGGAAGGAAGAAAAACATGATGGCTCAAGGAAGATTCATGCTGACTAATGCCTTACCAGCACAATAAAAACAGTGAGTGGTCAAATCTAGCAAGTTTTTTCTTTTAGTCATTTAATGGCTGAATTTCTCTTTTTAGTAAAAAGAAGCACCTCTGTATTTGAAACCACAGAATCCAGATCAGGCGGTGGGGGGCTAGGCTTGGGTAGAGGCCTGACTTCTAGAAAAGCAAAATGACCATTTATAACAGATATCCTGAAGCAGTCAACTTGCATTTTTAAAAAGAATATCATGTTTGACAGATGCAGTCACTGAATTTAAAATGAAACATTACCATTAGGGAGAGGCTCTTTGACAAAGGTGCGAGGTAAAGAGATTGTCGGCGCCATTGAAGGTGATTGCTGCTCTGAACGAAACTGTGGTATACGTCTGCCTGTGGAAATGCATGCAAAAGTACATTCATGGATTTATTATCTTAATATAATTACATGTTAATATGTGTGTATATATATATATACACATATATATATATGCGCAAGTTGTTGCATTTTTATGACACTATAGAGATGAGTTTTTTTCTTTGAAGAAAAAACGCTGATGAATCATGCAAAATGAAATGAAAATGTGTTTTATAACAAATAAGGTCAATTTGGGCTCTGTTTAAGATCAAATAACAGAACAGAAATGCGTGATCACAGAACAAATCTGTCAGCATTGTGTTTCTGCACAACATAAATGTGTTTCTTGTCAATAAAGTGCTTGAATCAAAACTATCATCATCAGTCTCATGACAACCACAAAACCCACCTGACAACTTGGCTGGTTAAGGTATGAGATGTGGTATAGCAAGTAAACGACAAGACACAATGATACAGAAAGCATACATACCCTCAAGGATGATATCACGGGGCCTAAACAACTCCAAGCCCTCCAGAATCTTTAGCAGTTCTCCGACTGTCCCATTGCGACAGCCCCATTTGTGCATCAGGCCGTCTGTCCGCCTGGAGCTTTGCTCTAAAAGGCGTAGTTCTGTCTGGTCCGATATTACCTGTGAAGCTGCAATAGATATTAAAGCACTGTATTAGTTTCCACTACAATATTTTAGTTACTACAGTAAAACCATCACAATTTAATATGGGATTAAGTTCCAATTGAGTAAAGAGAATAATTAATTCCAAATCTTCATGAGGAATCGTTATTAAGGTTCTCGCTGACATTCTCCAGTTACTTGACTACAGTTACAACATTTACTTCACAAAAATAGCATCAAACTAATTTTCACTCCTATTGAAGAGGAGCAGTGATTTAACACGTCTAACCTGAATCAATGGACTCAAACTAAACCCCAGTGATCCACGTGCATTGTTGAACTTTTAAATAAGATTATTCTTTACTACTATTGTTCAGATTATTAATTATGAATCCCTTTATTTACTCCAGCGTCATCGGCCATCAGGCCAGGGCAACAATCCTGACACTTAGCGAAACATTTGTAGTAACGCTAACCTCAAATACATTCATAACCACGCAAATGTCATAACAAAGATTTATTTTTCTTACTTTATTTACAACTAAACTGAGTACATAAACCATAGCTGTAAGAAATAAATATTTCACAAAAACTTAACTTCTGACGTCACCGCTCAGATAGCTAAGCGAGTTAGCGAGCGTGCTAATCAACACATCCTCCGGAGTTTAAATATACAAGGCTTAAATACAACACTACAACATCACACAATTGAAAACCTAACCACAAGTACATAATTCTTACCGAATACTATCCAATCTGAGTGTGAAAGTGAGTCCATAACCCGTGTAAATTCATTCATAACAGACGCGGGTAAGTTGTACAGAAACTCCTTGTCAAACTCCGCTCCAGACATTTTTTAACAACCCTCTATTTTCCCAACCTTTATCTTTTTCTTCCTTGTTGTAAAAATTTTTTTTAATCAGCACTGATATTCTTGAACGCGGGAGTTTCCTGCTTGTGGCTGTCACTTGTGTTAAAGTGGTATTTTTTTCGTTTTACTTTGAGTCACCACCACCAGCCGTCACAGAACTCATTAATATGTATTGCGTCATCTCTAAACTGGCGCGTCATCTAATTAATATTCATAGGTTGCCGTGAGGATTTGGCCTGCGTCCCAATTCTACCCATCCTAAATTCTGTGTGATATTAGTCAGTTCTAACACTATTTAGGGGAGATGGTATGCTCATCAGGACAGGAACCGATCCTGACTTTCTTTCGTTAGTAATTTAAATCTACTCGCATAGAACAACGTCACATTACCTTAATTAATATTCAAGCTCATCACCCTCCCCATTGTAAAGCTCGTGAGTTCCTTCACGTCTAACTTCCTCACATCTTCCACATTTAGTAATAGGGTAAATTTCACTATCCTGATATTAAGTGCTGTTTTGGCATTTGGAGGCTCTTGCTCAAAAATTCAAAGTGAAGCAACATACCACAGACCTTTATGTAATATAAACTATTTTTCTTAGATATTAAAGTTGCGTTTGATTCAACACATGACAGGTTACTGTATGAGCTTAAAAAATATTAACAAGTATTGTTTTCAACTGTAAACCTCAGAGAAAACCAAGTGAAACCGAAACTTTGTTTTTGCTTTCCAAATTACAGCCATCATTGTTTTGGTCATGTAGCATTATAGACACAACCCTGATGATGAATAAAAAACGATTCATTTCGCAATAAGGAAACAACACTAACATTGTTTTGTTTGTGATGCGAGTCAAATAACCGTTTTAGACAGACAGCAGGTAAATGTTGTTTACTATTGTGTATGTTACATACGGCAAACAAATGATACAATAACACATTACTATAAAAGTAGACACAAACTATACTTTTCACTTTCAGGAAGGCAAGGACTTAGCTTGACAGATGGTGAATAACCACTGACACCTAGTCTGTAGGATTGTTTGGTTAAAATAACTTTTTTCTTCTTTTTTTTTTTAGATACATACTACCCATCTCTTTTATTTAAAACTAAATTAAAAAATAATATGAAAACAAAACAGCTTTGGACAAAGGTAAAAAATACATAGAAAAAGTTAATGGGTGTCCTGCCGGGAAACTTTATAAAGTGCAGATCTTAGACTCGCTGTCCTTCCGGTCAAGGTTGAAGTTTTTTTTGTCATAAAATGTACTGTGATTGGAAGATTATGTTTGAGGCCAAGTTTTTTCTTATGGTCATGTTAAAATGGAGAATATTTCCCAACAAACACACCTTACTTAATAATCTGTGAAACATTCAACATATCAGGGATGAAAACAAACAAACAAACAAACAAACATCAAAATCCTATAGCTTTTAACATCATCAATATTGCCCAAGTACATCTCCCTAATGTTATCCTCTTTTTTTTTCTCAATTAAGAAAATAAAGCAAGGCAAACATATTCTTGATCTCTATAAATCCTTAATACATCCAAAGCACTGAATACCAACAAGAGGCAAACACAGGACTCGGAATAAAAATACAACTACAGTATAAAGATAAATTCTATTACTGAAACTTCAAGGCACAAGACTATGTTAAATAGACCATGAACTTTCTACCACGGTGGAACTGGAATCTATTTCTTATAGTTTAACTTCTGTTTCATTTGACTTGAAATTGTCCTCTTTGCAAAGTGCTGCATTTTAGTCGTAAGGGTAAATTTCTTTTACTTCAGTCCTACTGTTACACAAATCATACTAAAGGAGAAAACTCATATCCGATCTGCTGGGTATCTTATAGTACTATTGCTATGAAGATAAAACTTCCAAAGTTGGATTTATAATCGAAAGAAGAAAACAAAACACTACTAATAAAAAATAAATCTAACACAGAAATGTACAAATTACACTGCAAGGAGTGGCGTTCGAAGCCCAAACTCTTCTACCATCAGTTAAATCATAAAAATACTTCAGTGAAACAAATCTGTTCATATTAAACACACAACCTTCGTTAAAACAGAACACATTCAGTATGTTATACCTCATGAAACCCTTCGGATTCGGTTGGTGTGGTTGGGCTCAGCTCTTGGAGTGCTGTCTGAAAACATCTTATATATAATAGTAAAGGGCAAGCAATGTCCTATCTTCTAATGGCAATCATGCATATTGATACATGTTCACTTACATAGCATGTATTTTTGGCTACAGGGACACAAGGACATTCCAAAGCATATTTCACTGCCAGAGGCACAAATAACCAGAACAAAATGAGGAAATAAAACAAACAAACCAACATATATAAATAATAAAAGTCATCTTATTCTGTCTTTACCCATTTGTAGGGCTCAATTTTTGTCAGTGGGCTTTGAGCGCTACAAAAGGCAAGAAGTTCATAAAGCAGAGGGTATTTAACAATACATCATTTCTAGGTGGAAAGAAAAACTGAACAATGAAACCCTAGTTACAACACACACACCAGTGCACGTTCTACCAATGAAAAATGACCAAATGAAATCCAAGCATTTGAGTAAATTCACCTTCCACGTTGCTTCGTTGGGATAAAGGTGTTTCTTTAGAATCAAAGGTCACTTCTACCACCTTAGTAAGTCTCCCAAAATAAAGGCACTACCCTTTCTGTTTCAGCCAGACCGATGCAGCTTGTGAGACGTAACTTCAATTCATGTCTGGAGGTTTCGTTTTCTTCGCTACTGTTCTGTAACTGAGAAATGTGCTTGCCGAGGAATCCATTCGTCTACCTCCGATCTCCCGCCCGAGTTTAGTCAGACCAGGGAGACGTTCACCGTCACAACGTCAGCCGCCGGTTAAGTGAGCGCTCAAGCTCTGCTGAGGACAGAGGGTGAGCCGGTGGTGTTTGACTTTAACACTTAAAGTCTCCTGTTTGACCTCAAGCAATTAACTGAGTTTGCCTTCGCAGTGAGGACCAGACCGCGTGTTCCTCCATTTCCTTCATCTGCTTTTGACTACTTGAAATGATTACATAGCCCTTGTTCGGAGCGGAAACGCTCTTTAATTCTCTGTGTCTCTTCCCCGTGAGGGTCGAGGGAGCGGGAGGCTGGAGGAAGAGAACGGAGACGCTTTCAATCTTAATAAGACTCGAGGGGGGAAATCAATATGCAATGTTTCTCATGATTGTCGATCGTAATTTAATCTATGCATTTACCGCGTCAAAAAAAGAAAAAGTAAGATTCCAGATAACGAGTCCGGCAAGGACCGGCAAGTTCTCGCTCGCATGCAACTGAATTCCCAAATGACAAAAACGCCATGCTCTAGTTGAACTACCAGCCCAAAAGATTTAACAAGTGTTATGTCTCTGATTACGGTTTAGTTGTACATTTTATGTCAGTGACAATGCACATCCATCACCCATGCCACAATAACGGTGAAGATTTCATACACAAACAAAACTGAACACAATACTTTAAGAAAAGAAGAAGCAGCAGCTCTCACTCAAAACAGCAATCGCATTATCTATAATACAAAATCAGAATCTGTGATCAGACTCAGGTCTGTAATAATTGGTTTTATACATAATTGAAATTGCGTGGTCTGGATTTAATGTTTATATATATATATATTTATATACTTTGATTTAGTTCTATTAGATTAGACGAGCACACAGTTGCATATAACAGCCAAACATCAGGACATGTACTAACTGCCTTTGTCATATCATTACTGGCCATAAATATGTGATCTCAAATACGTTAAGTTAGAGATGTGGTACTTGGACTGCTATTATAAATGAACTCAGATGCAGGATGCACTCGGGTGGAACTTGACACGGATTATGACATTCAGACCTTCTTTACAGAGTACAGTCGAATCGTCGTAACATGAAAGATAAAAAATAGTTAACAACATCAAATTATGATGACAAGACATTAAAAACGGTTTCCACTCACAAACTGACTAAAGCTTTTGACTCAACTTGGACGTGACCCAACACTATTATTAGTGAAATGTATCCTTTATGCTTGATCATTTGGTAAATATGGGGTATATTTACAGAAAAAGAAGAATGGCTCTTTGTAAGGACACTGAACATGCATTCTAATCTAACACACATCTGAAGAAAGTAACAACCTCCGGACATGAAACAGAAGTCTGTGCAAGGCTAACCAGAAAAATAAACGCAAAATAAACTGGTAGGCTTCTCACAATTCCAATATTCAACTTTAAAATGTAAAAATAAGGTGCAATTCATCTAGAAGAAGAAACAAAAATGAAACAGAAAAAGTGCTGTAAGGTTTCTGTAAAATCCGAATCAATTTTACATAATCAACAAAGAAGAACTTCCTCAGTTTTGGTTCAGAATTTCCTTCATCCCAAAGGTACAATCAAATCAATTACCAAGACATCTTTAGTATGTCCAGTCTCTAACAACTTCATGCACAGGGCCGTGATTTAGCGTCCTTCTTTCTGATTGCAAATGTTCTCTGTCATTTTGGAATAAAGTAGGCTTTAGAAAACTAATAGAGCTATTGATGATTGCATGGTCTTGTACAATGTATGCAATGTATATTTCTTTCCTTTGTTGCCAAGTAATGTTTCATAATACTCATGATTCAAAATAATTACGCATCTATAAGTTTGACCCTCATTGTTAATGCTGAACCTGGCTTTATGTACAATGTCGGAGTACTGTAATAAATAGCACGCAAAGCACGCAAACATCAGCAACCCATGCATTTGACACAGCTACAGCCTGACAAGACATTATATAAATATAGCCATCTATTAACTTTCCCGTCAGAATCGTTTTTAGAACAGCAGCTCTATGGGATTAGTCTATAACCACACACACACAATAAAACCAAAAGCTACATCATTTCAAACGGTATGCTTTTTTATGTTAGGGATTTGTGTCGCAAGAACACAAGGCCACTTTTTAAACTGTACTTCATGGAAACAAGCAGGTAAACATAAATTCCTTTTCCTGTATTCCTTTTACGCGAGCTGAAGTCTACTCCAGATGCTACACTGGACTGTGCTTTCAATATACCCTAACAAATACATTTGTGCTTTATCTTCCCCAGCAGAGAAAATTAAAAATAGAGCTTTTCACTCTAGTCGCATTTTCTCAGGTACCGCCGAAACAGGTGATTAGGTTAACCAACCACTGATAATTAACAGACGTGCGCTTAAAAAAGGAAATACTACTTCCAAATTCAATTGACAGGCTGGAAGCTTGGCACGAACCTACAACTAGGAAGTTCTTTTCTGTCAGAGTTAAGCTAGCGTCTTATTTCAAAGTTGAGGATGCTGCAACAGCTGCAGCTCAAATGGAAAAGGTGGAGATCGGAAAATGTGGCCCTTTTTCCTCAGCTTGCCATTCATATCAGACACAAAGGGAAGAACACACTGATAGGACACCTTTTTTCTAGGTTTGAGATGACATGACTATGAGGCATTTCAGTACTTTCGAGCACATTTTTGATCGAACATTTTCGCTTTACGACAACTATGGCGTGTGACTTGTGTATCCGTTACCACTTGAGTGTGTTTCTACTTCCTACAAGCTCTGACAAAGGAATAACTGGTTTAGGTGAGTGCTAAGATATACTAATACAAAGATATAGTGGGAAATAAAAGGAAACTATAAAGAAAAAGTTTAGCAGAGAATTCATCCGGAAGCAAAGAGAATTATCGCCCCGCGTCCAACCCACAGAGAGAACGAGACAACAGCTGCCTTTTGTTTAAGTACGTTTTCATTTTTGTATATTTTTGTTTCCTTTTTCTTTTTTTCCTCAGTAAAAAAGAACGAGAAATCACTCGTCTCGCCCGCGACCGCCTCCAACTCTTCAGGCCGATCAGTCACTTAAGTCAGTCAGCTAACTGGCTCGCTCACTGGTGTCCGGGACTCCACCGTCTCCTCTCGGCTCGGCCTCGGGACGGCGGAAGGAGGAACAATGTCTCTCAGCTCCTTGCCATCCCCCGTCACAGTCATCTGCTGCCCTCTCAGGTCAGAGGAGGCCATCTTGCTTGCGTTCTGAGCGTCTCTGCTCGAGGAGCTATCAGTTCTGGCTTCCTCCCTGCAGTGCTCCACTTTGGGCCTAGAGGTGCTCAAATCCTGGGGTTCGTTTTCCATGGTCGCAGGCGGCCCCCCTTGTGTGGAGTGACCCATGGAGAGCTGGTGAGCCTGCGGAGTGTAGGTGGAGGGCGGCATGGCCTGCAGATGGTGGTGTTGGTGGTGGTGATGATGGTGGTGGTGTTTAAAGTGCTGCCCTCGCTGATCTCTCTTCTTGTGACTCTTTGTTCCGCTGCCGCTGGTCGCCATCCCACTGCCACTGCTGCCATTCCCCGGATCTGTGGATGCCTCTTTGTGCTTCCGACCAGGATGTTTGTGAGACTTCGTTTCTACCTCCTCCCCTGTAGGGGTCACAGTTGATGCAGTCAGTCGTTTCGCTATCACCGGTGTAAAGGTCTCCGTCGTGGAAGCGGTGGATCCTTCCAACTCCTCTAAAGTCTCTCGAGTTTTGCGTTTCTTGATGGGAAGCGCCCTCTCCTGAACAGGCTTTACGGAAGACTCCTTCTGAGCTTTTTTCTTGGCCTCGGCAGTGAGGATGGCTGCGGCGGCGTACGCGGCGGCTGAGGCTGTCCCCACCGCTGACTGTGAAGCGGCTGCTGGCTTGCGGCCACGTTTTTTGGGTGTGCTCGGCGGTTCCTGTTCTGATTTCCGCTTGCGGCCTCGGCGAACTTTGGCAACTGCCGCTTGCCCCACTGGACCCCCTGGTTCAGTTTTGGAGGGCACAAAGGGCATCTTTACAAGGAGTTTTCCTGGACTCTTTTCAATGACACGCTTCACAGCCACTCCTTCAGTGGCCTGCCGTACCTTGCCGCTGCCTTTTGGCCGCCCCCTCCCGCGTCCGGAGGGTTTGACTACTTTAGGCTTCTTTGGCGGTCTCTTTTCTCTACGAGAGGGGCACCCGCGGCCTGTGACTGTGAAGTCAAAGTCATTAGGATCCGTGGTGGTATCCCCCACCTTTTGGAAGTATGCCATGAGCTCCACTTTGGAACGGAAGGCTTTCCCTTCTGGGCTGAAAAAAAAACAAAAACAATATATTTTGTATTATAAAAACAGTATGAGAATGTTTATGTGCACTAAATCAAATATGAATATTTTCTTGAATTCCAGTTTTATTCTTATTAAGCACCCTTTAATAAAATTAAATAAAATAAGAAATATGGGAAGTAAATCATACAAACCTGTAGACCAAATATAACTTATTTTTTTATTTTACATTTATTTTTATTAAGCAACTTTTAATAAGAATAAAATGAAAAGAAAACAAACATTGGGACCGGTGACTAATCGGCCAGTGTTAAACAGCATGCGCCTCTATTCATTATGTCAAATTGTTTGGCAGAACAATATACTTCATAACATAATTATTTTAGTCATACAACAAATCAAACCACATTCGGCTCTAAAACACAAAACTCTTGAATTCCACTTATTAAGCACCCATAAAATTAAACAAAAAGAATAATTTGTAAAGTAAATCATACAATAACAAATATTTTCTTTGATTTCACTTTATTTTTTTTAAGAACCTTTTAATAACAATAAAATGAAATCAAAGAAAAAACAAAACAGTGGGACCCGTGACACATTTGTCAGTGTTCAACAGCATGCACTATTCATTATGTCAATTTATTTGGCAGAACAATACACTTCATTGAACACTGAATTATTTACCCATACAACAAATCATATAAATCAATCCACATTCAGCTCTAAAACATAAATCTCTGTGACCCCCACTAGTGTAATGCACAACTTTCTCTCTATGCTGTAATTTATATTAATAGAACAACCACTAACTTGTATTATGCTTCAGATGCTGCTGGGACCTGTTACACAAACTCGTCTTACCCTGGAAGTGACACACCACCTCAGACAAATCAGCCATGAATCTGTGATTAAAAGGCCATTCATATCAAGAATGATAACTTCCACACAAGCACACAACGACACTCTGGTTATGTCGTCTGCCACTTTAAATTCTCGAGTTCTGTAAAGCAGAATGGATTCTGATTGGCTGTCTATGCTTTTATCATTCATTAGCTGAGAAAAAAAATCATTTCGGAAATAATTGCAACTATATTGATCCTCTGTGCTGTTATCATTAATGTTTTAGCTCTGGTGTGCTATTCTTTTAAATTTAGAAGGATTATTAAAACTGTATCTTTATTGTTGGTGTTAACGGCTTCAGATTCCAATGATAATTAAATGGGAATGTTTCTTACTCTAAACATCAGTATAGAACTGACTTTGTATAGGCTGAAACAATTTCACACGTTAAAAATTAATATAAGTGTGGTGACAAATAAAAGATGCAAGACAGAAACAAAAAATATCACAAGTTGGCCCTGATGTAGTTTATCAGAAGTATAAAACAAATAAGATTCAAATAAATAATTCATGATTTTAAAGGTCCCATATTGTACATCTTTGTTGGAGTTTTATTTTAGGTGTTGATGTCCTTATATATATATATATATATATACATATATATGCAGTATAAGTAACAAAAACCATATCAATATGTTTTTACAGATCCTCTTTTAGGAGCTGTGCTAAAAACAGGTCGATTTTGGCCTGTCTTATTACAATTCATGAGCCTCTCTTCTGATTGGCCAGTTTTTTTGGAGTGACGCACAAGCAGGCCAATCAAATGTAACGTCACAGCTCTAGCTGGATGCAAAAAAAAGGGAAGACGGAGGCAGCTCATTCAAAACAATGCAGATTCGGCTACATAATCCATGTAATGCAGCGTCAAGTATGGAAACATGACCTGATGCCAGTGCCAGGCAAAAAAAACGACAACAGCTGTGGTAGAATGCGATAAAATGAGAGGTCTGGACAGAAAGATCATCAAAAATGCATGAGTTTGCACACTTCTTATCAGAAAAGGTTCAATAAATCATTGTCTTTTGTTGTTATGGGTTCGTCTAAAGTTTTATTGCATCTCACGACTAAGTCGTTTATAAAAAAATGTCTGTGTGCATGTGTGTAAAATAACAAACTGACGATGTGTTTATGTGTATATGCATTGTTGTAATTAGCTGGACTAGTTTCTAGTGAAGCTGGAATAATAATGTAGCTGTAAAAATATGGCCTGCTGAAACTGAAATGGAGTTCATCACGTTGAGTTTGTCTTTACTATACAGGTTAGATGTGATTCACCTCATAGTAACAATCCTCTCAGATTGTCCATCCTTGGAGTGAGCGTACGTCAGCCGATCTAGTTTCATCTGTTAAAGATAGCCTTTTCGTTGTTGCTCATCGATGTCATGGACTCGGGAGATGACTGAAGGTGGTGACTGAGTAGATCGGACATCACATTTTTACATAAGCCACAGCGGCTCGTGAAAAACCACAGCTATTTATGCAGTGTGCAGTTTACTGTATGGTAGTTAAATAACCCCTAGACCTTAAAATGAAAAAAAGCCAGGAAATTTCAGATTTTACAATATGGGACCTTTAGGTAAAAGGGGAATATATCATATCAAATGAGGGCCTAACTGTTACTTTCAGTGTTAATATGTTTTGTTTTGTTGCACAGCAGCAAGTCATCTCTTTTAATTAGCAGTCAAAGACTCTCCGAACACAGTAACTTAACTTTCATAATGACTGATTTGTTGCATGTGTGTCATTTGGACACAGCATTACGAAACAAATATCTTCCCAGTCCCTCTCAAAAAAGCAAAAACTTCCTGCAACTTGTACTAACTTGATCAGGTAGACATCAAATTTTCCAGCGGATCTTCCTGACTTGCGCTGTTTCAGCTTACGCGTCCAACCTTGAGGCAGTGAAGGGTCGTCATACAGTGGGCCTCTGTCCCGAATGATGGAACGCCGCTGCTTGGCCGATGCGGAAGATTCTGGAGCGCTGAGAGCAGCTCCAACTTCAGGGTCAATGGGTTCAGATTTTTCAGCCTCCGTCTGTTGTCCAACATCCCCCTGCGTAAGGAGGGGCGGAGGAACGGACACTGTGGCCTCCAGTTTTTCCACATCTTGCCGTTCCCTTTTGTTTTTCTTCTGCTTCTGCGTCTTGTCTTTTGAGCCCTCCTGGTCTTCATTCTTGTCCTCACCTCTGCTGACAACACAAAAAATAAGTGGCACACTGAGATAGGATACACGTCTATATTCAAGTCCACCCCTTTTCTAAGAAGCATTTTTTTTAATGAACAAAAGTACACGTTTGCCATCATAAATTCAAAAGTTTTGCATTAAAGCATGCTCATTTTCAGATCACTCAAGTTCTATTAAAGACCATCTATGAGCAAGCGAGATGTGGCCTGAATTTGAAGTGTTAGCAAAAAAACTTGGTTAAGCTGATGCAATTCACACCTTAACATCTTTAGGCATCATGTGAAACCTGAGTCTAAGATGTGTCTATTTCGTAACTTTAGGAGAAACACGTTCAATTTGATTTCTACCCTGCTTACAGACTCACGGAAATCACCCTGGAGGTGTCAAGGTTGAATCATTGTGTCTTCAGAGAACAGAGGAATTTCCCGCTTGTCTGTGGTTTGTCCCTCAAGGCGACAACCAATTCTATACACAATGATCAACTTAATTTGCCTTATACGTAATAGGCAGATTACTCTTAAAACACGTAACCACATGGCAGTCGCAATAATTAGTCCATAAAAACATCATTTCCAACTTCATTTCCATGTGTACAGCATAGAAAAATAAGTTTACAAAACTTTCACAGCAAGACTGAATTAAACAACACCTTTTTTAGATTTTCATAGCATTTACAGTTATTCTAGCAGGGTGGAGATCCCACATGTTCTTAGCTCAAATGCTGTCGCTTTCGATGACAGTACTGTGTTGAAACTCAGAAGACAAACTCAAGCGATGAACACATCCATAAAGTTTACCAGGTACATAAAAAACTACTTTGTTTTTTTTCACTTCAACAATGACTAACAGTCTGCAAAAACAGCCACTGACATGTTTCAGTACATGAACAAAACCTGTCACCACATAAGTTGAAAACAAACATTCACTAGACAGTTTTCACACATTATCAAATAAAGGTACAGATATGAATACTTTTTAGCCAATTTATGACTATACATGCCGCACTTAGTATGCATGTGAAGTACAGCTAAACTATTTAATCTGCACTATAAAATATTAGCTTACTATGTGGAGAAGCATTTCCCGAATTCACAGGTTTTAAAACTTAAGTAGAGAGCAAAAGTTGGCTTCCAGAAGCAGAAATCACATTTTAACCTTCATTTTTAACAACAACATAAAAAAAAAACCTTTAAAGAGCACAAAGACGCTCAAAGTTAAGCGACCATACCATATATGCTTCTGTAAAAGTCAGTGAAAACGTCCTTTTTTAATTTTAAATGGCTTCTTTCCAGTGAAAAACTACGCTATCCATAATCTTAAAATCAGACCACATCAAAAGATTTATATAAAAATGTAAATAACGGCAAAATATCTTTGACCACTAACTCTCAAAAAGCATTGCAAATAAAATCATCAAATCTCAGACTACATGAATCCATATATTAATATTCTGGAATGAACAATGTTTAGTATGAAATGTTGTTTGGCTTAAAATCAACCAGTTTTAGTTTGCATCACAGCGTTTCATGGGGTGAGTAGTTATACTGAGGGTCTGGCAACCCTTTAAAATGATTTTAATGCTTGGTGTTGGTGACACATCAAAGAGGACAAACAGCATGAGATAAAGAATCCTTCAAGCAGTCTGGATCAAAATGATAGTAAAACTACAAAACAAATTAGTTTGCACTTGACTTTTACATAAAACACTCTTAAAATACGTTTAAAAGAATAAACCTCTACCCCCAGTTTCACAGACAAGGCTTAAGCTAGTCCCAGACTCAATTGCATGTTTGAGCTGTCTCAGATGAAAACATCTTGCTCTGACTTATCTTAAAACATGTCAGTGTCATTGTTCTGTGTTAAGCTGCACACCTGTAATATTTTCTTATAAGGCATTTTTATA
>JAUMHR010000055.1:2464945-2485058 GCA_032361145.1 Enteromius fasciolatus
TTTAATATATATATTTAGCTTTTATATATATTTTTTATATTTTATAAGATAAATATATATATATATATATATATATATATATTAAAATAATGACAAAAGTACATAAAATTACTAAAATTAAATGTAAACTGAAAAATAAAAGCCAATTCAATATATATATATATATATATATATTTATAAGTGCTCTAATAATATATAAATAATACTCCATGGAAGGATAATTTTATAAAATTAATGTTGTAATTTGTTGAGTTGATATTCCATGCAGAATGTCTAATAAAGAAATTTGAAATAAATAGTACTAAAATAAAACTCATATCCAGGGCTTATTTAGATTTTTAAAAAATAAAATGTCTCAATCAGGAATTTTTAAACTTGGGTCCAGAGACCTGTGTTAAATTCATATAGTTGTATAATATAATACATTTTATAATTCATTAATTAAGAATTATCAATAGTTTATCCATGGTGCTCTGCTCTGTAGTTATGTCTACATATATGTTTACAAAAATTACTAACATATATTAAAATAATAATAAAGCATATTATAAAAATAACAAATTATTTTATATTTATAAAATATAATGCATTTTGATATATACTGCTTTAGTGTTTCAACACTAATATTAGCATTTATATTTCATGAAGGGACTGATATATTTGGGCACCTGTGCAATCAAAATTATTTCTATGAATAACTATAAAATATAATGGCTCCAAAAAGTCTTTTAATACTCAAGCAACACTTAAAAATGTATGAATGCCACTGCAATTGTTATCAAAATATCAAACCAAGTGGCTTTTAATCGCATCACTTTTTAAAGCAAGCACCTTCTATGATGACTAGCACTAATGCAACAACATTTTAACCCAGGTTTTAGCTGTGGGTTAGGTTTTGTGGCCACTGCAATATTCTCTGCATATTCTCAATTCTGTTTACAGAATTGCACAGAGCTTGGAAAGCGAGCGCCCACTCCGATCCGGGAGAAAGAGGTCACGCTGTGCATGAAGTGTCAGGAGCCTTTCAACTCTATCACCAAAAGACGGCATCACTGCAAAGCCTGTGGACATGTACGTCATGCCATACCTGTGTTTTCTGACATGCTCTTAGACGCAGCGAGCTGACGTGGGTCTTCTTGGTTATCAGGTGGTGTGTGGGAAGTGTTCGGAGTTCCGCGCCCGTCTGTTGTATGACAACAACCGAGCCAACCGCGTGTGTATAGACTGCTACACCACGCTCGTGGGAGTGCCGCCCTCTCCGGCCAGTCTGAGCAGCAGCACGCAGAGACGCCGCTCCATCCTGGAGGTTTGATGGCTGATTGAAACCTGTGACACCTCCCAGCCCAAAGCGTGAGAGCTAGTGCTGGTCTATATTTTATTCTCCTCTTTTTCCTGCAGAAACAGGCCTCCGTGGCAGCTGAGAACAGCGTGTTGTGTAGTTTCCTTCATCATATGGAGAAAGGAAGTGGACGTGGGTGGCAGAAGGCCTGGTTTGTCATCCCTGACAATGAGCCACTGGTGCTGTATATCTATGGTGCTCCACAGGTAAGACGTGACCAGTTTATACATGATAGTACGAAACAGTGTTACAGCAAAACATAAATGTGAGTTCGTATTTCTGCATTCTGAGCTACTGCATCACTGTAATACCATCTACACCTGGTGTTAATATCCGTTTAGTGCTTTAGGCTTTGCTTATGCAGAATTACATGCATGATTGAAAGGTTATCAAAAAGCCTAAATATTTACATTACTGTTTACTAATTTGGGGTCTTTAAGATTTTTGCTTTCATATTTGATGTAGCATGGATGCGTTTCATTTATTACGTCAATGTAAAGACATTTGTAATTTAATTAGATATACGTTTAAAATATATTATGTTCTTTTGAACTTTTTTTTTTGTTAAGGAATGAATGTTCTGATGTCTTTTTCTAATTCTCTCTTTACCTTATTTTAATGTGCTACATAAGACATGATATGGCCTCTCATATAAGCCTTAAGAGCTTCCCAAATATTAGAATGAGAGGTGGAATTCAGGTTACTAAGTATATATCAATGTGATTATTCACAAAAGTAATAAATTATGGGTCTTTCAACAGATAGCCCCTGAATTTCAGGTCTAATAATCATATTAGAATGATTTCTGAAGGATCATGTGACACTGGTGACTGGAGTAATGATGCTGAAAATTCAGCTTTCCATCACAGAAATAAATTACATGTTAAAATATCTAAAAAAAATAATTGGCTATTTTAAACTGCAATAATATTTCACAATATTACATATATTTTTACTGTATTTTTGATCAAACAAATGCAGCTTAACACTTTACAAAAAGGTTCATTAGTTAACAACCTTAGTAACACAATCTAAGAATGAACAATACTTGTACAGCATTTATTAAAGGATAACTTCACCCAAAAATGAAGATTCTGTCATTAATTACTCACCCTGGTGTCGCTCCATCCTATAAGACCTTTGTTCATCTTTTGAACACAAATGAAGATATTTTTGATGACATCAGAGAGCTGCCTGACCTTCCATAGACAGCAACACAACTGAAATGATCCCGGGTCCAGAAACGTGGTAAAAACACCAGTAAAAAAGTCCATGTGACATCATTGGCTCAAATTCAGTTTTGCGACGATAAGAGAATACTTTTTTTTACGGAAAAAAAACAAGAATAGCATCATATCCTTAACCATTCTTCTCCAATGACGTACGTCTTCTGCCACTTTAGAGAATATTACTGCGCAAGCGTACACTTTCATCTATGCGCAAACAGCTGCAGATTATGCGTATGCGTATACGGTGGGTTCAGCATGGCACAAGATGTGGAAAATGACGTCATTTTGTTTTTATTTGTGCAAAAAAGTATTTTCCTATCATCGCAAAAGTCAGATTTAGCCAGTGATGTCACATGGACTGTTTTACCAATGTTTAAGTTGTATTGCGGTCTATGGAGGGACAGATGGTTCGCTGATATCATCAATATACCGAAGTTGAACAAAGGTTTTTGGGTGAACCAACCCTTAGTTAATGCTATTTTAAAATTTTAGCATTTACCAGTGCATTATTAAAATCACAAGTTGTGTTTGGTAACATTACATAATGCACTGTTAGCTAACAAACTAACAATGAATCATTATATACGTTATGTTCTTATGGTTGTTTGCCATCAACATGAATTCGGTCACACATGGCTACAGCAGATGCATTTGACATGCATGTTACTATCAGGAGTCATGCAATCAAAACAGATGTTAACACCAGGTGCAAACAAGGCCTTATTGTTCATTCCATGACTAATGCGGTTCACGGTGGTCAGTTAATGTTTGACCAGCAAAGTATTGATCTTTTCTCTTTCTCTCTCCATGTTCACAGGATGTCAAAGCTCAGCGCAGTATTCCCCTCATCGGGTTCGAGGTGTCTCTACCCGAATCAAGTGACCGTCTAGAACGTCGCAACGCCTTCAAAATGAGCCAGAGTCATTTGACCGTTTACTTCAGTGCCGACTGCGAGGAACTGCAGCGGCGCTGGATGGAGGTCTTATCGAGAGCCGGCAGGGGTGAGGAGCTGCAGTCAAACGGGCCCATATCCGAGGCCCTCGAGGAAGAAGGGGAGGAAGTACCTACGGGAGAAAGCACATGATTGGCTGAAAACATGATATCGTTTTGCACACACAAACTGTACAAATGTGACCACACCGACAGGATATAATAGACGAATACACACACACACACACGTATACCTTCTCTCTTACACACATCTGTATTAACTGTCAGTTGTAAATTGCATGAAATATCTACAGGTACGTTTCTCTGTGTATTGCTCATCTTGTGTGAGTGACCAGTGTTTGGAACAATCTGACAAAAGTGCACACACTTTAAAGACCACTTGATTGCGTGCATCAACTCTTTCGGCCGCTAGCAGTTTCTATGTTAAATCGACTGTTTCTGCCAAATCTCGAGGTGTTGTTGGTTTCTCCACTGAGGAGGCTATGGTTTTGCTAAATGAGACGGTTCTGCGGTTTGGTGGCTGTGTGAATGAATGTTTGGCCTGGTTTCATGACAAGTTTAGTTGGTCTACAGTGAAATACCCTAGTTTACATAACCAGAAGCTGGAGGGAACGGCTGATTTTGATGGTTTTTAAATCAGCAAGAGTCAGTAGACTATGAATCCTGCCAATATTAATGGCAATAATCTGCTTGGTAAGAGGATCAAGTTCTGGATTTCACATTTTGATTACATGTAGAACATCGGCTATTGCATTTAGTAGTGGATTGTGACAGGATTGGCCACATGAACTGTTGTTCAGCTATGCAAGCCTGTGTTTATCTCAGAAACATAGTGTACATGTGTGGTAATCAGGCACTGCTGGAACATAGCAGGAATATTTATTAAGCAGGTTTTAACCACTCACAACAGACAGAAATATGTGCTTCCTGTTGACTCCACGGTCCTTCTGCTCAGAAAACACCAACAAATTTAGTCTGCCACCTAGTGAACGCTCATAGTAGCGCACACACATTCTAGGGGTGAATGTCAGAGAACATGTCAACCCAAATTAAGAAACTTTATTCTGTAATGAAGCGTGTTTTAATGACCATTAAGATTTTTGTTGCACTGTGACATCAGTACAAATCAAAGTACTGCAGGGTGAAATTAATTATATATTATTTAAATTGTTAAATATTTATAAAGTGTATTAAATGTCGTACTGTCTATCATTTATGCTGATTTACATTAATGACAATCCGATAAGAACTATTGAGGATAATAGGAATTACAGAACATCTTAATTGTAATTAAAATAATATGTCACAATGTAAAAAATGAATACTTAATGGTGCTTAAAATAAGCATTTTTTAAATTTGAAAAAAATAAATGGGGTGAAATATATGGAAGCTTGTTTGTACTAAGGGATAAAAAATAAGGTGGCTTTATAAATTTTTTTCTCACAATTTATATCTCACAGTTGTGACTTTATATAATCTCAGAATTGCGACAAAAAGTGCAACGACATACCTTAATTCAAAATAAATTAATGACCTTTTTTTCTTTGTATTGTAAGATTTAAAGTCAAAATTGTGATTCTGAATAAATTCGCACTTACCTTTATTTACGTTCGTGGCATAAACAGGCTTCCATAGAAATGTGATCTGGACATGTTTTGTGAGATTCACACCTAAGGCTGTCCCTTTTTCTCCAGCTGTAGGAAAAAACTATTCTGAGGAGGTAAACATGTGTAATGGGAATGTTTCAATCAAAGGGGCTCTCCCTACAGGATAACAAAGATTTGATCCTGTTTTCCGAGTGTGCATGAGTGATTTTATGAATGCAGGGGTGTTGTGGGATTTGATAAGACTGCAGATAATATGAGGATTTTTGGTGTGTATGAATCGGGCTAGTTTTTATCATTGTAAACTCAATGATATCCCTGCCTTACTTAGAGGGTTTTTTGATAAATATAGAATATATATAAATAAAAAAAGGCAAAAGTTTTGATGAGGATATCAAACGTTTTCAACCGTGTTGTATTTGTGTATGAAAAGTGCAAAAGATTAAAGGACGAATTCATTTGTAAATATAACTTATTCCTCTGAGCCCAGTTTTGTGGGTTAGGTATTGTCGATGAGCTTTGGTGTTTGATCTTTGTTATGTGCAGTTTTAAATGGACTTCTGAGCATTGTGGTAAATCCCAGGTCAAGAAAAGCTTAGGATAAGTTCCCTCATTTCACCACTTTTTCCAGAGGTAGATATTCAGTGTTTTAAAAAAAAGAGCTTCATTTTCATTTCCTCTTTTGAATCCAGTTATTTGCCAATGTGAACGCCTGATGACTCATTAAGAACTGCTTTACCTTTTTTTGTGTTCGATATTGCTTTAATCTTGCTCTTTGTTGTCAAAGACATCGGTGGAGTAAGTGAAGGTGAATCAGTCGTTGTGTTTTCCCAGTCCACCAGCTTCCGGCCTGCCTGCCGTTTCTTTCCTCCGAGGTTTTTGGACTGTTGATGGCAGCGCACGGCTATGGGACAGGGCTGTGTGTGTCCACTTCCGTATGTTTACGACTTGTACTGGTCATTCCCAGATCCTCAGTTGAGCCTGCCCGTCACTGACGCTTACACACGCATTTATCTTCCTGCTTCTCTTAGTATTATTGTTCTCGATATCCTGCCTTACTGATATTTTGCAACCTTGTGCTTCTTCACATTTGCTTTTTGCCAAAGTATACTGCAGAAAATATGTAGTAGAATGTTTTCTGTCACATTTTTTGTTTCTTTAGCTTTCTTTTATTTGTTTATACCAATATTTATTGTCTTTTTTTTACTCCTTGAGGTAATTGTAGTGAAGTTAGTAAACTCTGCAATGAACCAAATGATGAACACTACCAAAATACAAAGGGCGAAACGCTATATGTCAACATTTGGGAGAATACAAGTTATTGTTTCTGTGTGCAATTGGAAGCCAATGCGTGAAATTAGATTTTTTAATATTTTAGTTTCTATTCTTCATCCCTTAGTCCACAAAATCTATTTGTAAACTATTTTTAAAGGCTATATTTCTCTGAAATCTCACAAAAGCTGCATTATTCGAAGAAGATACAGATGAAATACACTGTGGTTCGTTTTAGCGAGGATATCTGAACAATTGTGCATTTTTTAAGCAAAACTATCTGACATTAAGTGTCATATACAGAAACAGAGGTGCTATTTTATTGTTTGATCAAGGGAACAGCTTTGTGTTTATAATTATGTGATACGATGGGTTCAGGAATTTAGATTTCCTGCATACGTACAGGTTATAAAAACAAGAGTTTCTAGTCTTTAATATGGAGTGGATTATTCTGTGGCAAGAATCATTTGGGAGAAACCGTTACATCTCTGTGATGCAGAACAGAGAATGAAATGTTACATTGTATATATTGTATATGCTCAGATCTGCATACCAAAAGATTCCATGAGTAGCACAGTCTGATGATGATGACCATGATCAAGCAATCTGTTCCTATACCTGGGTTTTTGTTTATTTTTATGTTTATAACTAAGTTCTATTGCCCCAAATTCATTTTTGCCATGACGATGATTACTTTGTTACATGCCAAACTTTTAAACCCTATTTATTGTACGTTTGGTCAAGCAGGTTTCTTTTTTATATGGAAGCTAAAGAGAGCAATGTTGAGTCACGGACAGCTGTTTTGTTCATAGATGTTAATGATTACCTGCCTAGAGATGATCTACCATTCTTTCTCCTCTGCTCTCTGGCATCATCACAGCATGCCAAACCCGAGGTATTAAAATGAGCGCCTCCTGACCCGTTTCTGTCATTTTTTTTGCTGACCCTTCATGTGATGTACGTCTGCAACAAATCAGCAGAGAGGGATTTGTAAAACATTGCCAGATAGCACTATAGCTGATCTTCTCAAGGACAGTTCACACTGTTATTTTGCTCAGAAACACTCTCTAAGAAAACCAAGAAATTGCTGCATTACGAGCTTTGATTCGTTTTTTTTCAATCCTATAGGCCAAACCATGACACTATATGGCACAAGTATACATGCTATTGTTTTCCCTCATGAAACCTGGTTTATTGTACACATAATGGGTATTACTGTTATTTCGAGTACTATTATAATTATTATTGTTGATTAAATTAGTGGCAGGCCACTGGGTACCATTGTATGTTAATATCCCAATGAAATCTGTGCAAGATCATGAAAATGTTTATGAAATAAAGTAATAAAAGAACAAAATGAGTGTTTCATTCATTAATTTTATCTAAATGTGATGATGCAATGGTTTGTATGTTTTTTAAATATCTTATAAGTTTGGGTTTATTTGCAAAAACATAACATTGTTTTTAACAATTTTAAAAAGTTATGTTTTATCATTGTGCATTCCAATTAATCTCAATCAAACTGCAGTTGAGTTATTTTGATTAGGTTAAAAAAATAACTAAAGAATACAGCTAACTAACACAATAAAATACAGTAAAAACACAATAACAATTTTTTGTTTACAGTTTGCAAATAAACTATATATATATATAAAGGAGACATACATTTGTGATTTAAACTACAGTAGGTCATATAATAGTTTATCAAACATAGTAGGTCCCACAAATACATGGAATTTATGCCTCTAAAGCTTTAAAAAAAAAAGTACCCTGTTGTGTCAAAAACACATACCTGTGCATAGGCTATAATCAATTATTAAGCTTAAATAAATAATAATAATAATAATATATTTTTTTCTATTTTATTTTAAATACGTAAATAAGTTGCCATACTATATTCTCAACTTAAATCACAGCGTATTTATTTAATCGTCAACGTTCACAGCCAGACACGGAGGTTCATCATCTAAAACTAAAGGATGACGAAATAGTTTGTAATGTTATATCAAAGACTGACCTAACGTTTGAAGTAAACAAGTATTCTATCGCTCGTCTATTGGCTGATCACAGTGAAGCCCCGCCCGCCCTGCACAGCCATTGGACCCCTCGCCTGTCTGTCCACACTCGGCTGATCATGGAGCGTCACTGTGGGGTTTTCCAGTCAGGTTTACTCCCCTCGGTGTGCTGGGAAAAGAGCGAGATAAATGTTTGCACAGCAGCCAGACTCTGATAGACGAACTAAGGACTTTGGACTTCTAAGACGCATTTTTTTTCATCAAGCTGTTTTGCAGACTGATAAAGAAAGCCACGACAAGGAAAACGCATAGATCTGTCGTGCGGTAAACATCTCGCGACGGTCCTCTATTGTAACCTCTTCCGAAAACAACTGGTTTTATTTAGTTTGTGAACATTAGCTCAGATTATTATCATTCTAGGTTACTCTAGCTCGTTTATTTTGCTCTTTGTGAATACCATTTTACACCGTGGAGAAATGTCCAGCCTGCCTTCAGTCAAACCTGAGAAGGGAAGACCGGAAGTGGCGTTACCTGGGCAACAGGTGCAGCACGAGCGTCCTCCGACCGTCTACGTCATATTAGACTCCTCAGCCGAATCTGTCAATCTCATCAGGTGAGTGAACGAGCATCACATAAACTCTCTGGTTTAAATGACTAATTCAAACAACAGGTGATGATTGTTTGTTGTTATGCATTAATCTTCACTGGTTAATTTGGTTGTTGTACATCTTAAGGGCACTTTATTATGTTATAGATGCAAGGTATTGACAACTCCTGGAAGATAAACTCTGCATAGATACTTTATAAGTGTACATGGATGCTTGGGGGATGTTAAGCTCTTTGTTGCATCAACATTTTGCATTCATTGAGTACTGATACTTAAGTTTAAGTGTGTTAGATTTATGCATTTTACTTTTGTGTAATACTTGACTGTAATTAAAGGTATGTATGCAGTTATTCAAAGGTTATTTCTCATTCACAATATTGAAATGTAAGGATTATCATGCACGGTAACCAAAAGCAGATGTTGGACATTGCGAATATTGTTTTTGTGCAAAATAAAAGTCTCTAAATATACAATGCAAGAAGAATATACCCTGTCACATAAAAGTTGTAAAAGTAATCACGTGCATGAAGCCAGAAACAACAAATTATACAATATATTATTAAAAGGCTCCCTGAAGTGCCCCAATGTGAAAATTTTCCAAATATTTAAAAAATGTCAAAAGAACCGTCTCTTTAAATTCCTCAAACCAACCCTCAAAGCCGGCCTTAGCCTTTAAAACTAACCTCCCTCCCTTCCACCCTGCCAAAAAAATTCCTCTGGAATGCCTGTCTGTGTTACAAGAGCCGTTTAACCGGAGGCTTTGTTTTGTCGTTTCGGTCCTGAGCCTCAGATTTCTCGGGATATGACTCAGCAAATCTACCCACACATTTTCCCTTTCTCTTTTTTTCTTTATCCCTTTTCTTGCTGTCCTTCCTCTCATATTTTTGCTTGCATTGACTGAATGCTTGCTGAGCACACACTATTTTGCTCCTATTGTACAATAAAATCATGTGTTTTTCATTTGCTATCCTCAGAAGAAAATGCCTGATGTCAGTCCCCCCCCCCCATAGCCCAATTACCATAAAAGTTTACCTTTTTATGTTTTAAATAGCCATTGTTGCATAGTTGTGCATTCAAAGTTCAGGGTTCTTTATTGTCACACTGGTGGTAGTAGAACAGTGGGAGTGAAATAAAATATTACAACAAAGAATTATGTTAGTAATGATACAATAAATACATCAGATTAATTCAACTTTTTTGAAAGTGTTTGTTTACAGTTATAAATAATATAAAACTGATTACAATAGATTGAAAATGCATGCATCCATTCTTTTTATTGTATTGTAAAGTTAATTCAAATAAAGAATGCATTAAAAATAAGTAGAATAAAAGTGAAATTATTTTATATTGATGGAGTGACTCCCTCTGGCGGTGATTACTGCTTTTCCATTTGTCTATTTTTAGTAAAGCTGTAGTTTAATCAGGGGGAGTCCGTATCTGGTACTCTTGGAAAACACCGATTATTTAAGTTTAGGGAAAATTCTCGATTATTTGAATTGAAATTGGGTTATTTAGTTAAAAAAGCCCGGGTCTCTAAAGGCCGGGTAGCTAATGCTACGCTAAAGGCTTGGCTTATGAATATTAATTAGCTCCCCCCAGACCGCCAAGCCGATTGGCTGAAAGGCAGGCGTGGGCGAGTGGGCACTAGTTAACTGCCCAATAAACGAATAGCGAAGGCGTGGTTAATGAATATTAATTTGGTACTCTGACTAACAGCTCCAGGATGGTTACCAGGCAACGAGCTTTTTAATATTCATGAGCTTAACCTTCATCGTAGTAGGTTTCGTAATTTCACCGGAGGATAGAAGAGCTTCGCGTGCGCGGAGTGCCACAAACATGGCCACCTTGTAAAACCAAAACACTAGCGAAACGGCGATGCTCTGCGCGTAAAATCTCGCCCCAAGACCGTGAAAAACAGCGTGACAGCGTCGTATCTGTCCGGGATTCAGATGCAGACTACGAGTTGATGCGGTTTCCAAACCGGATTTACCGGAATACTTTCGTTTGATAACGTTTGATCTGATTACATCACTTGGATTATTCCACTATCCAGAAGAGGCTTTAGGTATGTCATCTAGAATTGCATTTAGAGCTCTCTGTGGATGCTATTTCATTTTTTATGGCTAGAGCTGATGGTGTTGTAGATGTTTTTTGTCACCTTTCTGTTATAGTAGCATACTGGTAAGATAGTGCATGTGTCTCAAACCCTTGTGATCTGCCTACATAATCATCATTTTTTGGGATCACTGCCAAAAATGGTGCATAGATGGGAAGCTGACCAGTTTTGAGGCATTTATGCTCTTTAAAGTGTTGATAGGCAAGAATGCTGTCCATGTAGGCACACTAGATTTTGACTGTTGATGCCTAGTGCTCAAAATACACTGTTCTTCATAAGCTAGACTTTTAGGATATATACACACATACGGACATTGAAAATATGTAAAATAAAGGCAATTCAGGTCTAAAAAGCGTGTGTATGATATTTAAATGTTGCATATTTTAAGTCTATGTTGATAACACTAAAACGTTGGTTTGGGTGTAAGTATTAAATGATAGATTGTATTGTGTTCTGTGTCATTTATTATACACGTGGTTTTTCCTACCATCAACGCCTGTGATAGTAAACTGTATTGGGAATAAGGAACTGTGGTTAGTGACTTTATTAATTCCAGGATTTTACTTCACACCCCTCCTGTTCACGGTATCTGCATCAACATGTCAGATTACAGGAGAAGTTTGAGGACTGACAGCAATTGACGTAGCTGTGTTCTTCCTTTCTCAGTGTTGAACCCCTTCTTCCTGAGTCTGGGATTGTGGCGGACATTGAGGTAGAAGGTGGTTTTTCCACCGAATTGGACACTTTCTACGAGCTGAAGAGTCAACCTATCACCCCAAGGTGAGTCTGGTTACCGCGATTATAAAATCACACTTCCTGTTTGTTTCTGTAGTCTCACCTCCACATTTAAACTGTGACAACATGCCAGATACTCTTATAAGAGAACCACAATCGTATCTGATTTGCTTACTTCCTGCATGCTCTGGGTTAGATGCCTAAAACTTTTTCATCATATTTTGCTGCATACCTGTGACGTATTGATTTGGTGGAGTTTACCGGCAGTTTCTGTAATTCTGAATTGTTAAGATCTTTTACATTCTTGGTTTTTTTTTGTATTAATTACATTGCTTATTTTATGTGAAATTAAGCACTGTTTTTTGTGTGTGTCACATGTTTTTTTCCTTCGATGAGGCAGGTTGGGGCATGCTATCCTGCTGGTGTTTAGACGGGGCATTGGGTTTCTGTTGACAGAACTTCCCAGTGTCTGTTCCTTAGGACTTCCCGGTGATTCAGCACAAATCTAAACACCCCGATCAATCATAACACCTCTTTCCACAGCTCTTCTTACAAAAAAACCCATATTGATTATAGAGTAATATGTTTAGGATAGTGGTTTGTGTTTGCAGGATTACATAGCTGAGTGGTTTGTAAGATAAATCAATTACACAAGTGTTTCAAAGTTCACACACTGCTGTCTCCCACAGTCTTCTCAGGTTTATCTGACAGGATGATCAGCCTGACATAGTATTTTCTAGAATTGCTTCTGCAAAACAGTGTGTTTGAGGCAGCATGGTGCTTGTTTTCCGTTCGCTCTGGGACTTCCCAGAATGACTCATCAGAAAAAGCGAGTCCGTGTGAAGAAGGCCGTATTGTTGGAAAAGTGAGACTGTGCAGAAAGATTTGATTTATTTTGCTCTTCTGTTGTTATGTAAGCAGTGTTCATTGATAGCACAGCTTGATAATGTTACAAAGGACATTTTCTGTTTGTATTATCTTAAATCTTTTAGGATAAAAGCGTCTGCTAAACGTTGACAGGGTTGTAAATATTTTAAACACTACTGTTGCAAAAAGTCAACATGCATGGGCTTGCAACCAATTTTTTTAACAAATGTTTCTAAGTGAAAGTGAAAGTTGGTTAGAAAAATGTGTGGTACAACTTAATTTTTCTCATCAGTTGATTGGAACAAGAAAAATGGCCATTTTAGATGATTGGAGAGAGGTTTTATTAATATAATAATATAGAGCAGTCATATTGGTTAACTATATTCTCCTGATTTGCCTCAGGAAGGAAAAAAAAGTCATAATTTGTATATTTTTCTTCAAAGAATTATGCAAAACAAGGCTTTGTAAATAAGAAATTTACAGTCTTTTTGGGTTTTATGAGAACCTGGACACATGACGGGTCAAATTGAGTGCTATGGCAAATAAGAGACCATTATTTTTCTTGTGTTTTAAGTTGCTGTTCTCACGCTGTCTGTCTTAAATTGATCTCTGTCTCGGCGGCGAACTCTCAGCCCTGTGTTTCAGAAATAGCTTGTGGTAATATGATTACAGCACGGGGGTGTAGCGTGGTACTCTAAGCTGATTTACATTCTCATCGTCTGCCCCCATAGTGGCTCTGTGACCTCTGCTGAACCCGTGACCCCAGCCGGCTCCGTGATGACGTCACGTGTGTTGATGAGGCAGGAGCTGATGCGACAGCAGGCTCAGGACCAGGAGAGACGGGAGGCCCAAAAACAGGCCTCCAGCGCTCAGCAGCGGCCCACTGATGCCACCCCTGCCATCTCCGTCGCATCCGCCCTGTCGTCCACACCGACCCAGGTGCCTGTGGAAGTGCTTAAGGTATGACCATCTATAAAATAATGTTGAAATGCTGGATGTTGAAATACTGTTTACTTCATGGGTTGTCCTGTGTTTGAATCTCAGGTTCAAACTCACTTGGAAAACCCGACAAAGTACCACATCCAGCAAGCCCAGAGGCAGCAAGTAAAGCAATACCTATCTCACACCCTCGGCAATAAAATAGCCAATCAGACTCTGGTGACATCGCCCTCGCCCCAGCCTGCCTCCGCCCCTGAGTTAGCCCCAGCCGCCAGTAGTACTCCCAGCAGCCCGCTGGCTGTGCTCAGCCTGGGTTCAAACAAAGAAGAGGTATGAACTGAACCAGATCACATCTTTCTGTTTTAAGACTTTATTTACGTTCTATATAACTGTCCTCTGCTCTATATTTTTGATCCGATAAATGCAGCCTTGGTAAGCATAAGACACTTTGAAAAACATTTAAAACATTTGAAAGGTATGTCAATCTCTGACTTATGTAATTGTAATAGTACTACATCATGGCAATAAAGTTATAAAAATTGTGACGATAAGAGGCATTGAGCCAATGCCATAACAAAAGATGACCCATTTACTCGAACAGTGACAGCATAGCATAAACCTTCGCGCTCTGACCTATTTTCACACGCACAAGTATTATAAAACCTTTACTATCTCTGCTCAGTAACTAGATTTTAGTCTTATTTGATGCCACAATTCTAGGCACCGGTCTCTTCTTCAGTGTAATTCTAGAAGTATTTGTGTCTGTTTTATTGTCTGCCTGGCAAAAATCGTAATATATTTGAATGGTTAGAAAAGTACCCACAATCATTTATGTTTATGGATTTGGCAAAAGAGTTTATCTAATGTGAGGTATGATGCATTTGTGCATGGTATTGAACCCATATATTATTAGTGATTTCAATTCCATCCTGAATATGAGCTTTAAAAATAGAGATTTTTGCTTTTTTGAAATTCATATTTCAGCAAAAAAATGGCTTTTGCTGTGCAGAATTTGTGAGACATTTCTACAGGAAATAATCCAGATGGGCTTGATTTATCTCTGCTGTGATTTTAACAGATCATAAAAATGTTGGCTAAAATAAATTTTATTGCCCTCCTTCTATCTGGCCTTGGTTACCTTGGCAGAGAAATCACTCTAAAAATAGAGATGGTTTTCTTCACCTCTAAGACATATTTAGGTACTATGCACTGATGATTTTCCGCTGATATTATACCACAACCGTTTCCTTTAGAAAGTTGAATTTTTTGCATAATTACTCCAGTCTTCGGTGTCAGTAGAAAATATTCTAATATGCTTTTAATAAGTTTTTTTTGTTTGTTTTTCATATTTTCAGGATACTTTGATGAATAAAATGACTGTTCGTTTGAAATAGAAACTTTTGTAGCGTTAGAAATGTCTTTGATCAATTTGAATGCATCCTGGCTGAATATAAGAAAACAAACATTTGCCTAAACTATTGAACAGTGTTGTGTGTATGTGTGTGTATATATAGAAATATATATATATATATATATATATATATCAGCATCCAAATGAAAAGTTTAACATTTAGAATAAATACACGTAGTACACTTTCATATATTATGTGGTCAAAAACTTTTATTTTATAACTTTCTTTATAACTTATATATGCATGCATGCCTTGGCCTACTTTCACATGAAAAATTACAAGATAACCTTTACAATTCCTGCTCCTAAATACCATAGATATTCCTATAGATCTGCCCCAGTAAGATAACGGCACATACATCATTCACTTTCATTCTGTATATGACATACAGCTTGTGCGAGAAGTCAAAGTTTAGCATTGTGTTATCAAACAATGCTGTAGTGATGTAGGGTTTACTCTCCAGTCAGCTTGTACTTTAGGCCACTTATGTTGCTAGACATAGTCTGTGAATTTCACATGCTTACAAAACTGTGCTAACCAGTAATTATTGTCCTAATAATCTCAAGTCTTAAGCCATTTAGAGTATGCTAGACAACTAATTAAGTGTTTGGCTCTGAGACGCGGAAAGATCCTTTTGAAGAATGCGCCTCGCGTTTGCTAAATACAATAGCGTGCTTTGTCAGGTCCGCGTGAAGTCGGCCAGACTCTCTTGGGCACTTTGGTTTTGGTACCACATTGTGCTGGTAAATATCACACTCTGGGCTCAATGACCCCAGCACACTTTGCACTTTGTGTGGGCTTGGCTATTAAAGCCTTTCAGTCCTTTATTTCTTCCGTGTATGTACTGAAGTACCCTTCCCAGTCAAAACCACTGACTGGAAAACGCTACGATGAAATACAAGCTGGCTAAGGTTCGAGACTTTTATCAGGCTTTGAATCGGATGTCTGTATTTCTCATCTCCATGTGGCCGGTGTGTCACTCTGGAAACCGCTGTGTAGTGTGTTATTTAAACATCCATCTGCCTTATGACTCATGCCGGAAATCCACTTTAAAGCAGATTTTTTAGTGTCACAAGGAAACGTTATCTACAAGCTGTTTTTTTCCTTTGTTTTAAATGCACAGATCGAAGATGTCATCGATGACATCATCAGCCTGGAATCGAGTTTAAACGATGAATTTATGACACTGATCGACTCGGGTTTGCAGCTTCCCAACACGGTATGTAGCAACATCCTCAACTTTGTTAAGGTTTAATTGAGTAACGCAAGTGCTTTAGCCATCTATTTCTTGAAAACTGATTAAGTAAAGTTTGTTGAACTTGACTTTTTGGAACTTTTTTATTTCATTTTTTTTATTTACTGATGACAATGTTGTCGCAAAAGACATTTATCATCATTTCCAGTAACACCCACAGTTGTGCCTTAGTCTTATGCAAGCAAATTTGTCTCCAAGTGAATCCTGCTCTGACATGCCATTGCTTTGGAAATACAATTTCGGTTTTCAAATCAGTAATTTTCTCTAGAGTCTGGGAGGAGTTCAGGTAGAGGCGCTTGTGTAACCAGTTAAGACTAAAGGTTAACTTAGACTCGTATGCCTGCATATTGTCAGTGTAGTGTTTGCATTCGGGACGTTTGGGTTGAATGTGGGCTTGAAACACTGGAAGCAAATATAAACTTATGACACATGGCTAACAATGGGTGGGGTCAGAGAGCTGCTGCACACACATACTCACACACATGCAGAAACGCTGACCACTGAACGTGTGTGTGCACGAGTTGATTTCTGTGGCAAGCTTGCGCTTTTTACATTTTTTTTTTTTTTTTAAGACTCCAAAAGATATTTCCCCATTTCTAAACGTTCCTTTTTTACGGAGAGACACACAGAAAGAGGAAGCACTTTGCGGGTGTGTAAGAGAACATGAGGATTCTGGTTTTACTGCCGGAGAATGAAAAGAAAAAAGGCAAGATTGAGGTAAATTTGAGTGCATTTTTAACTCTGGGATTGCTTGTCCTGTGTAAATGCTGTGGGAAGATGGTAGGTTTGGATTTTAGTTTTGCTTTAATGACAGATTTATTGCGTTTTAAATAATCTAAGTATGTTGTGAACGATCTGTCGGGTTTATTTGAGTGTCTCTGTGCCTCAGATTAAGATGGATTTTAAATAATTGATTTCTGCACATTTAATCAGTTTTACAAAATAAAAAGTTGCCTTTCTGGCTGGCTCTGTTTGACAAGATGTGTTTACTGGTTAACCGGCGTGTTTGAAACTTCAAGGGTGTTTATGAATCTTCTGTAACTGGTTGAAATATTCCAAAAATGTCAGGGTTGTAGTTTATAGTTTTGTTAAAGCATTTGCAGCTGCTCATTTTTGAAACACGAGCAGGCTTATTTTGTGGAGTATTTTTATTAAGAAATGAAACAATTTTGTGGTTCGATGCGCTCTGTTAGGGCTTACTGAAAATTTGAGAACATAAACAGAGGACAGTTTTGGTATTTGTATTATTTTCCCTCCAAATTTATTCCTAATTTCTCTATATGATAGTTCTCGTCTTGGCTGGTTTGTTTCACTTTACAAATAAGCGTGCACACAGAGCCGTTTGGCCATTGTTGAAGATGTCACCCTACAGATATGAAGGTTCATGTTTGTGGTTATCTGAACTGAATGAAGGTTATCCGTACGGTGCACCATGTGGCAGCGAGGGGGCCTCTGACCAGATAATGCAGTGGGTGTGGTGCTGGTTTAATACGTTGTGATTGGTTTTCGACAGCTGCCGGTCTCAGGAAACCTCCTGGATGTGTACAGCAGTCAGGGCATGGCGGCACCCACCATCACCGTCAGCAACTCCTGCCCCGCAGACCTGCAAAACGTCAAGATAGAGTTGTCCGGTGTGTATCTGTGGTCGTCCATCTCTTTATTTCGCTGCTTCCTCTTCCTTATTTCTCTGGCACCAATCCTTCACGGGCCAGTCGAGTCAGTCTGACTGTATCAGCAGAGTTACACACCACATTTGCCATTTCCCAATTTCACAGCAGTTCCCAATTCAGATATGCAACAGTCATCACTGCATATGATTCATTATTGTATCAGTGGATATATATGCTTTTGCAGAACTTGTGACTAAGTGATTAGTGTAAATGCTAATCGTCAGTCACTGCCCAGCATGCATCAAAAATAAAACTAAAACTGATGTTTTAGTAGCAGTTGCAATAGATTAGCGGTGACATTTGGATTAATAGTGTGAACATTACTTGTGAATGTTGTTTAGCTAACATGAGAAGATTTCGGGAGACCACGGGAACTAGATTAGTCCTCTGCACAGTCTGACTTTGTTGCAACCTAGAATCAAACTCCTAGTCTCATCTGGACAGCACACTATTTCCTTTTTCTTTATTACTGTAAAGATGCTTTGACACAATCTGCAATATAAAAAGTATTTAAATATCAGTGACTTGACAATAGCTTAAAGGTGAAGTGATATACTTCCTTCTTATCAGAAACCACAATAAGTAAAGTATTTGATGTCTGTCAGACTATGCTATCATTTTAACTCAACAAGTTTGAAACACAAGCATCTGTTTGCTCAACCAGTGACAGATGGAGAGATTGTTCAGGATACCCGTTTGGAAACGGTCAATATTTTTGTCTGGTGATGCAAGTGACATAGAAATTGCACATCCCCAGTAAGATTAAATATAAATTGCTATGTGTGTTTTTTTTGTTTTTTTTTAGATGCCGAATCAAAAGCTATAATGAAGGAGAGACAGAAAAAAGACAACCATAACCTGAGTGAGTTTGATTTCTTGCAGATTTTACCTGCAGTTTCTGTTTTTATCTCTGAGAACTGTCATCACTATGTGCACATGAAAACCTCAAGGGTAATCATCCTTGGTAAAGTATAAGGAAGTGAATTGTATTTCAGTTAATCTGAAACAAACATCTTGCCTGCCGAGTCATTCCCATCGATTTGAAGCATGTGTGCTTGTGTGTGTGTGTGTTTTGCAGTTGAGAGGAGAAGAAGGTTCAACATTAACGACCGCATTAAGGAACTTGGAGCCCTCATTCCAAAGTCCTCTGACCCGTCAGTATCACTGCTCTCGTTCTCACTTCTGTCTGGTTTTCAACAGTGAATGTTTTCAGTGGTGAATGAATTCAATTTAAAAGATCATTTAAGTTGTGATGGTACAAAAAGTCTAAGAGTGTTGTTTTGTTGTATCTCAATGAAAAAAGATCATTTTGCTGGCAATTAAAAAAATAAATCAGTGGTTTTAGACTTTTTCCTCATTCTAGTTGTCTTCTTAACATGATCTTTTTATGGTTTTGTTCAGTGCATGTGTTTATAAGAGTGTCTGTGTGTTTTCTCAACAGCGAGATGCGCTGGAACAAGGGCACCATCCTAAAGGCGTCCGTTGACTACATCCGTAAGCTACAGAAGGAGCAGCAGAGGTCAAAAGAGATGGAGACGAGACAGAGGAAACTTGAACACGCCAACCGCAGCCTGCTGCTGCGCATTCAGGTATTCTGCCGCATAGACTTCCGAAGAAAACCAAATTTAAATCCATTTATCCATTACTTATCCATAATTTTTTCCTTTATTATTTGTAATTGCATATATATAAATATTAGGGCTGTCAAATGATTTAAATTTTTAATCAAATTAATCAGGATTTTCAGTGGATTAATCACTATTTGCAACGACACATGAATCCTAACCATTTTTTTTTTCTGAAATGCATACCAAAAGATAAATAACGGGACACAGATACATAATTTTCATAATATGTCTGTTTATTAACAGCCAAATAATGGTGGTTTAAATCAAGCATGATATTTGTCTTTGCAATGAGAATGATCTTTTACCTTTACGCCGGTTTCTACAAGCGTAAGCCGAGCAGAAGCAGCGCAGATTGTGCTTTCATCTTCACCACACTTGAGCGTTTGTCGCGCAATGCAATGTGCAGTTACTCCGATGTAATTGTTGTCCCACTTTCCTGACAAATAATTCGTCACACTGCGCATGCGTGAAAT
>JAUMHR010000055.1:2496027-2509211 GCA_032361145.1 Enteromius fasciolatus
ATTTTCCCCCAAGAAAACCAGATCTAATATCTTAAGTACCTCATATACCTTGATTTAACAAGGTTTAGATATTTGTACTAAAAAACAGGACAAAAATAATGTTTTGTGCCACAACATCTTACAAAATCCAAACCTTTGATTGGTAATGTTAGTGCAAGTGCAGCAAACGAAATCTTTTGCTCTTCTCTGTCAAAGATGAAGCGAGTCATTTCTGTGCCTCTAGTGAACAGTGATAAAGAGTTCCTGAACTAACGCCTTTGGTCAGTTCTCCAATAAACATATCAATGATTCACATTTAAACATGGGGTTGGTGTGTATTTTGACGAACAAAAAATAACACACTTCAGCTATAAAGTGCCCCTATTATGGATTTTTAAAAAGGAGCTTTCATGGAGTGTGTAACTGTCTCTCAGAAGAAAGAGTCGACTCTGAATCATTGAATGAGTCATTTTTTAAAACGAATCCCAAACCGTTTCAAATTGAAGCAGCATGGTCTATTCGCATAGGTCTGAATGAAAATGGAAATTAAGCAGTAAAAATAGTGTTTTCCATGGTAACACTGTATACAAAGCACCACTGCGCTAACAAATGCTGCTTTATCAGGCATCACAGGCATGAGGAAATTGAAAAGAGACCAATCACCGCAGATTAGCATCACGTAAAGGAGAATAAATGTATATTATAAGACAATGAAAGTGTTTTTTGACCTTGCATGCATATCAACCTGCTGTTGGGGATTCCCAAAACCAAAATATGAACCCATAATAAGGGAACTTTAAGGCCTCAGAGAGTAGCTTCGTACAGAATAATCCAACTTTGATCGATGCAACTAATTAGTTGTTCATACTGAATAAATACAGAATGCAGGATAACAATAGAATATATACTGCATCCACCGCGTACAGTCCTATGAGCACTTGATATCGTTCTGTTTGGAATCCTGTTTAGGTCGGGAAACAGATGGAGCAGCATTCCAAACAGATCTCCAGACAGTCCGAAGACTGGCAACAGTCCTCCAATATCCCACAATCCAGCAGGGCAGAGCAGGTGTCCTCAGCGCAGCATGCCAGGCCGCCGGTGGCCGCTTCCCCACAGCAGCAGAGAGCATCACACTCCAGACCGCAGGCCAAACACTGCGCCACGGCCGAACACCACGACAGCATCTCGCAGAACAGACAGGCTAGGATGCAGTGTGCACAGCAGTCTGAAAACAGCCGCAAACATACAGTGTTTATGAGATGCACACCAAGGCATCCTCACTGAACTATGGCCTAATCCTGTCTGTAAAGATATCATTAATTTGCTTTGTTATATTATTGAAAAGATTTAAAACTTACATGTAATGCAATGGACTTTTTTAACATTTTTGAAGTCTCTGCTGTTCCACAAGGCTGTATTTATTAATTAAAAAATGCAATAGAAACAACAATATTGTGAAATTTAAAATAACCATTTTCTTTTTGAATATATTTTAAAATGTAATTTATTTCTGTGATGCAAAGCTGTCTTCAGTTTTAAAGATCCTTCAGAAATCACTCTAATATTCTGTTTTGCGGCTTAATATTTTTTTGTGGAAACTGTGATACCTTTTTCAGCATTCTTGAACAGAAATAAAAAAACAGCATTTATTTAAAATGTGTTTCTACTGTCACTTTTGATCTATTTAATGTGAAAAAACAACAACTATGTTTTAGCTTTATTTTAGAATACATAAAATATTTTTTTTTTCTAAAATTTGATTTCTTGTCTCCAAACCTTGTTATTTTATTATTATTATTTTTTACCGTATTTGATTTTTACAATTGTTTTGATCGCAGTATCCAAACTGAAGTCTTTACTGGCCTTTATTAGCATTCAGTTGGGTTCACACTTCTCTGAAAACTCACAGCAATCTTTTTTTCTACATTCAAACATATTGACTATAAATAATATAGTAAATGTGGTAATTATTGGAAGTCATTTCTAAGCACACAAAAACAAAGTGATACCACCACAATGTTATTATAATCTTATTTTATCTATTTAAATCACGTGAATGCCTTTACAACAATTGAAAAAATGTCACTGATATCTAATGAAGAAGAAGATATTTATCTGCTAATGTGAGTTAGTCATCAAACAGAGATGTCTGACCTAATGGAAAGAATGATAAAACGCTGACGTGAAAGGACCATTAAACACATGAAGATAAAACCACAGGCCTGTCCAAGTGTCGCTGAAAGATAAGACCAGGCCTTATATTTACGAATAGCCCTGTGGGTGGAGGCCTCTTTTTAAACATGCCCCACGTGCTCTAAAAATACATAAAAATATTGACAGTAAAAGCTTGACGGTTTGATTTTGGGTTGAACCAACAGATATATTTTTGAAAGAGCTAATGATTTTCTTACCGTCTCCAGCTACTCTCTGTATCTGCGAAGCATCACCTTTGAAGCTCTGCTGGCTGTTGGAGGTGGAGGGCGTGTGTTTTCTGTGAGGGTGTTTGTGTCCGTTGCGCTTTGCATGTCCGTTGCATTTCTGTTGTGTTTTTGGGTGAGGTTTCGATCCTCCTGAGGAAGAAGACGGCGGTGTACGGATGATAGCAGACCCATTGACTGGAGGAGATGAGCCATTGGGAAGACTGGGCTTCACTGGAATGTGTTTAATTCACATATTAATATATTTAATTCAAATCCAGATAATAAGACTTTAAAATACAATGCAGTTCGTATGAAATCTAAATACCATTGCCTTTCTCTATTTTGCGTGAAATTGTAGGTATGTGGTCAGGAAGCAGTAAAGCATCATCGTTGGTCGTGACAGCGTCTGTCAGCGACTCGTTGCTTCCTCTGTCAACAATCTCAGCTGAGACGGGACCTGTTAATCACAGACAATTATTTACAGGAATACTTCATCATGAAATAAAAATGTACTTACTCTTAGGTCGTGCAAGATGCAGATGAGTTTGCATCTTCATGAGAACAGATCTGTAAAAATTTTGCATTACATCAGTTGCTTGTAATAGATGCATGGGTGCCGTCAGAATGAGAGTCCAATCATCTGATATAAACATCACAATAATCCACATAAATGAATGCCCTGTGAAATGAAAAGCTGTGTATTTGTAAGAAACAAATCCATAATTAAGAGCTTTTAATTTTTAAACTAGTCTAAAAAAAAAGGTCCATGATCCATAATGACACTTCCTCCAGTAAAAATGTCAATCTCCTGTTGTTTCTTGTATTAAAACCCACCAATATATTTGTTTACTTTGCTTGTAGATGGCTTTTAAGCAGTGCATTAATATTATGGCTGGACCTTAATTGATGAACTTGAGTGGTGAGGATTACTTGTGGGTTATTGTGATGTTTTTATAAGATGTTTGGACCCTTACGGCACCCATTCACTGCAGAGGATCTAAAAGTGAGCAAGCGATGTAATGCTACATTTCTGCAACTCATATACATCCTGGATGGCCTGATGGTGAGTAAATGTTCGGCAAACTTTCGTTTTTGACTTTCTTTAAGTCTGCCTAAAAGCCATTATGCTTTCAAAAATAAAGCTATGTAAATTTTACAATTTTTTAAATGCATTTTCTCCAATGCAGCCCCAAAATTGGCTTCATAACGTCCTTCTCACCTGTGACGACGGGTTTGCGGGTGGCCTGTGGTTGTGTCGTGTGGACATGATTCTCCTGGGGCATGACCCTGTCTGGTGCGCTGCCCTTCCCTCCGTCCTGCTGTTGGACATCCATGGCTTCTGTCTCCATTTGAGACGCTTGACTCTAACTCTGAGAAAACATCCAGAAAGAGATGCATTTAGCTCAGATGGACTGTGTGGAGTCAGTCTGGGGGTTTGTGGGGTATAGGGGAGTGCTAATGGAAACCTCTAATATGATGACTTTTATCCTCTAAGACATTTAAAAAAGTGAATTGAGTGCACGAAAGACAATTGCGCTGCTGCTCTGCAATGACCCGAAGTGATTTGGGAAGGTGACTAATCTGAACATCCTGCTGAGTCAAACTTACAATATTATCAAAGCCCTGAGTGAATGTGCAGGGGACATAATAAACATTACACTACTCATTGTCGACAGCCTCTCTAGTTAAATTCTTGTCCTTATCTGACCCTGATTCTGAATCAGTGTATGTTCCAGCTGTACACTGCTAAAATTGATTTGTTATTTCATACTTCATACTATGTAGGCCTATCTATAAAATTAATTAGAATAAGGTATATCCAATGCTAATAAAATCTATTGTACAGTTAGCCAATTATTCTTAAATATAATAAAAGGTCATTTTTATGAAAACATTAAAACATTTAATAATATTTGCTTTTATTCCTTTTTCAAGGTAACCTTTGATGTTAACAAACATTAATGTGATTAATGTGTATTTTAGATATTAGACATGACATATTGATTTATTTTTACCTAGTACTTAACAGAAGCATGACTTGGCTAACAATAATTAACATTATCACAAATTTCGACTATAAAAAAGTTATGTGTGTGTGAAGTTTGATCTTGAAGTTTGATTTGAAGTTGATCAAAAAGGTTCATCAAAGTTGTCCTAAGACAAGAAAACATTTATATCATTATTAGTATTGATCCACTTCAGTTTGAATTTAATTACGAAAAATATTGTTTGTTTAAATTAGCCACCCTCTATTATGAAAATTAAAATTTGTAGGCGCACTTGAAAGAAATAAACAGAAGTAAACTTCCAGAACTCTCAACTTCTACTCACCCAGAATGAAGCGAAATTAATAAAGCATAAAGTCAAAACGCTGAATTTAAGTTTTACCTTAGCTCGAATACCTCCAGTCTTGTACCGAGGACGTTTTAATTCACCTTAATTCAGAATGAATGCGCGATGTTCGTCTGCGGGCGCGAGCTGCATCTGCTCTGACCAGCGCATGCATCTGCTCTCGAGCGTGTGCGCGCGCACGACATCCTTCCTGCACTGCAGGGAATCGACAACTTTAGTAACTATTTATTTTATTTCGTTGTGGTTTATCACATGATTTTCCAGCAGTACTCCTAAAAAATAAAATGTACATAAAATGTAAAAATGTTTATAAAAAAACTAAAATTCTGGGTTGTTTGCCGCATTTTTCAAACCATCTCCATACTGAATAACAGCTGACTGACGCTATTATCAGGTAAATTGCTATTCGTAATTTAATAATTATTTGTTTAAATTACTGACTATATTTACTATCATTACTTTCTGGCTCTCTCTCAGAATTCTGTACTAGCTAAATAAATTAAGGAAAATCACAGTTTTTATATATATTTATATTTTATATAATGTAATTAACATTTATTTTATTTCAAGGAACGAAAGCGTATTTTATATTTTTAGATTTAATTACTACTTGTCTTCTGTCTGTCGGTACGTGTCACTTACACATACGTCCAGTAGGAGGCAGAGGATCATTTGTAATCTAAACCGTAGAAGAAGAAACGCAGCAGTGGAAGCGGAAGTACGTGTTGTTGTGCAGTGTGTTCCGCTTTGTAAACAAAAGGAGTGAAATATTAAATCAATTCACTGCACACCTGTTTAGTTCAGCATGGTTATGACAGGCTGTTAGGTTTTGTGCTTCAGATCGTTTGAATGACGGTGGTGCCATTGCTTTATTTTGGACGTTAACCGAACAAGTCTGTCATGGTAAGTTAAGTGAAATATTTTTGCAGTTCTGGTTGTTTTGTCATTATAATAAGAACTGGGCAGTACAGTGTATATCACAATACTGAATAAAGATATATGAAATGTTTTGGTACAATGTACATCGATGAATATCGTTCAGCTGGAGGTTTGACATTAGAAAGTAAGAGAATACATCAAATGTAGCATATAGCATCATTATAAACTGTTTATACAGTGTAAACATTGATATTCTGCAAAATATAAAGTGCAAAAGTTAACTGTATAACAGGGAAGTTGTTGATATGTGTGGATTCTGGATTAAAGTAGGTACAGAACATAGAGATAATGTAAAATTAAATACATATTCAGTTTCTTCTCTTATGTTACAGGACAGTGAAATGTCAGATTTGGAGCAGCCTCCAGGCCCGGAGAGGAGTCTGAACCGGAGTAATGCACCTGTTTATTGCGTTTGTCGCAAGCCAGACATCAACTGCTTTATGATGTAAAATGTGTTTCTCTTCAAATATTTGCATGCGTTTTTTAAGCATGCCTTTTCTTTGTAAAAATAAATCTTTTCAACTGAATGTTTCAATTTATTTCATGTGCGCAGTGGTTGTGACAGCTGCAGTGAGTGGTTTCATGGAGACTGCATTCATATATCAGAGAAGATGGCCAAAACCATCCGTGTTTGGTACTGCGAAAAGTGTCGAAGTAAGGACATTTGAATTATTAATTTGATTCTATATGATTGCATTTATTTATTAAATATTTTATTATATAATTATTTACATATATTTAAAAAAAAAACTAACCCTGATTATGTACATCCTGCGATCTAGGTAAAGATGAATCCTTGGAGATCAAATTCCGCCCCAAGAAAAGCAGAGAGAAAGAAGCGGATACAGATGGGACTGATAACCAGCAAGACACACCGGATTTCAAATCGGATGGACGGCGTGGGTCACGGGTGAGAAACTCTGAATGATAAAGCTACTCGCGTGAACTGAACTTTGTGAAGGCCGTGTCGGAAAAAAAATGTGTTGTTTGTTAACCTTTGGACTGGCTATGGGGAATATTTGGGATTTGTCCCCAGATTAAGCGCTCAGCTCGCATGTGTGGAGAATGTGAACCCTGCATGCGCACAGAGGACTGTGGACTGTGTGACTTCTGTAAAGACATGAAGAAGTTTGGCGGCCCGAATAAGATCAGGCAGAAGTGTCGGCTGAGACAGTGTGAAGTGCGTGCTAGGGTGAGTTTTACTTTTGTGAAAGAGACAATATCCAAGTCATGTTTATGGTGATTTGTCTTTTTTTGCCATGTTTTTATAGTATATATTAAGGTGTTATGATGTATATTGACTGCAATCATTCCCAGATGGTTCTGTAAGGTTATGGTGTTTTTATTGATTTTTAGCAGACGCATTTATCCAGGGCAATTTCAGTACATTTATTACTGAGAAAATTAGTCTGAAGTGAGTGTGGGTTATTATAGTTATCTAAAATTAAAACCACAAAAGCATTTTTGTTACTTAAAATAGAAAAATAAAATAACGTAAATAAGTTACTACATAGATAGATATTAAACAATTACAAAGACACAAAAGAAAATTAGTAAAACTTTAACTAAAATTAAAAAGTAAATCAAAAAATTCAATTAAACATTTTTATTTAAATTCAAATAAATAATTAATTTAAATAATTTAAACTATTAGTTAAAACTGTAATAGTATCTTGATGATATTAAAGTAACCCTAGAACCTACAAAGTCCTTTTATTAACCAATATGCATCCTATTTTTTAATTTTTCAGAAAATGTTGCGAGTGAAGGATGAGGAGTGCTCCATGTCTAAGGGCAGAGATTATCAAGATGGCCCGCTGTCTGAAGACTACAGTGAGAATGAAATGGAGCTGTATCAGCAGTACTGTGCCGGAAAGTATGGAGACCACAGCACGGTACCTGCTTCTCCTCACTCTCAACTTAGATAAACATATTTCCAGCCATGCAAGAACAGCAAATCACTAATAAAACTTCTAAATGTAGTATCCTCAGATCATGCATGTGCAGAACGTAAATTGCTCCATAATGCCTGCAGGATGTGATTGACTGTACGTCTTTTGGCAGAAATGGTTGTGCCTAAACTTTTTGTTTTTATTTTTAACTAGGGTTGGAACAGTGATGATGATGATGGTTCATATGCTGATTCATCGATGAGAAAGAGAGCTGTTAAAGTCAAGCATGTGAAAAGAAGAGAAAAGCGATCTGAAAAAAAGGTAAAGACTTAAAATATGTGAACAAAATGCTTGAACTCTTATTGAACCTGTAGACAAAATAAATAAAAAAAAGTTAAAGTATACATTTTACATTATGCATCGTATAAATATCTTATCTTAAGAAGGACTTTTGAACAGGAGGCATGTGTTTTGGCTTAAAGTCAATTGTTTGGACACTAAGACTTTGTTTTCATTCAAAAGAAAGAGGAGAATAAGTCTCGGAAGCACAAACCCAAACAGAAGCACCGTGACCGTGTGAGACACAGCGAGCGGGCAGAGGTTCGGGACACCGGAGGAGCCAGACAGTGTCTCGGACCCGGATGTGTCGAAGCTGCACGCGCCAACTCCAAATACTGCTCTGATGACTGCGGCATGAAGCTCGCTGCCAAGTAAACCTGGAACTGCTTTACAGTTGTAGAGAGTTGAATGTAGGAGGTTAGACTCACCTTGAAAATGTCTGTCTTGTCTTGACAGTCGGATCTATGAGATCCTGCCCCAGCGTATCCAGCAGTGGCAGCAGAGCCCATGTATCGCTGAAGAACAGGGCAAGAAGCTTCTAGAGCGAATCCGGCGTGAGCAACAGTCAGCTCGCATGCGGCTCACTGAAATGGAGAAGCGGTTCCACGAGCTGGAGGGCATCATTGCTAAAGCCAAACAGCAGGTTGTGCAGCACGATGAAGAGGTGAGGGCCTTCATAAACAGCTGGTTTCAGCATTCTGTTGCTTTGACAATGCTATAAATGCATCACTGTAGAATTGTATATTCTTATAATATAAGTTAAAATTAAACGCAATTTATTCCTGTGATGCAAAACTACATTTTCGACAGCATCATAACTCCAGTCTTCAGTGTCACATGGTCCTCCAGACCACATAACAGTGCCCATTGGTCTTCTTTTCCCCCGAAGGTTAATGAGGGCGATGATGACACAGATTTGCAAATCTTCTGTGTGTCCTGCAGTCACCCAGTTAACCCCAAGGTGGCGCTGCGTCATATGGAAAGGTGCTATGCAAAGGTGTGTTGTATTTAAGGTGTCTATTTTTACTAATCATGATGCGTAGATCTTTAATCAGTCAGTGGTCACTGGTCACATTTTAGTGTTGTGTTTTTTCCTTTTAACCAGTATGAGAGTCAGACATCATTTGGCTCCATGTACCCCACTCGCATAGAGGGGTAAGTCTTTTTTTTTTTTTTTTTTATAAAAATATGAATATGAAATATTCAATTATGAATATAAAACACACATTTTATTAAAGATAGATTTTCCATGTTTTTAAAATAAGTCTCTTATACTAATAAAGGCTGCATTTATTTGATGAAAAAAGTAGTATTATGAAATATTATTACAACTGTTTTCTATTGTAATGTATTTGAAAACATAATTTATTTTTGTGATGTCATTACTCCAGTCTTCAGTGTCACATGATTTTTTTAGTATTTATTGCAATGAGCTGATTTGCTGAGACATTTCTTATTATCATCAAAGTGGAAGACTACTAAACACGTTTCAGAAATCTTTGAAAAGACCGAATTTATTTGACATAGAAATCTTTTGTTACGTTATAAATGCCTTTACTGTCATTTCTGACTGATTTGATGTGTAGAATTAATCTTTCAGAATATGTAATGCCTGTATGCCTGGCGTTCTCATCTAATGTTCTGGTAATTTGTTTATATGTAAAATGAGGGAAATCACTATGTGCACCATTAGTAATGTTTTGCGCAACATTTTTTCTGCTCCTTTTCTCCTGGTATATAGTGCCACACGGCTCTTCTGTGATGTTTATAATCCACAAAGCAAAACTTACTGTAAGAGACTGCAGGTTCTCTGTCCAGAACACTCCAGAGACCCAAAGGTACTGCATCTGATAGATTAACACCCAATCTGCATAGATATTAAGGAGGGTATTAATAATTGTGAACCCATACATGCAGGTCCCTGCGGATGAGGTCTGTGGGTGTCCATTGGTTCGTGATGTATTTGAACCCACTGGAGAATACTGTAGGGTGTCCAAACGCAAGTGTAACAAACACTATTGCTGGGAGAAACTGCGCAGGGCGGAAGTGGATCTGGAACGAGTCCGAGTGGTCAGTGCATGTGCAAACAAATTGTTTATTTGAAAGAAAGATATGATTTATTTGGGTCAAAGGAAATAGTTGTGTAATGATTGCAATATCGTTCATCAGTCTTACAGTTAATCTTTAATGTATTCACTCATTGCCATTACCTCTTCTCTTCCACTAGTGGTACAAGTTGGATGAATTGTTTGAGCATGAGCGCAATGTAAGAACAGCCATGACAAATCGTGCAGGTCTCATGGCCCTCATGCTGCACCAGACAATCCAACACGACCCAATTACCACAGACCTGAGAACTAACAAGGAGAGATAAGGTTATTGTCATTCCCTTTTATCATCTTTTATCCAACTCTGTTTGCACATGATGTTCAACCATGAAGCAACTCTCCTGACAGTCTGAGGTTTTGTCTTTGATCTTACAGAGAAAACGAACCACCGCTGCTGAAGTCGCCTCACGTCTGCGAAGAGTCGGTGTCTTAGTAGTTGTTTGTTGGAACTGTATTTCTTGAACGACACTCGTTATGTTTCTGTATTGTACATGCATTCATGTAACCCTTGGCTATACTCTTTTCAACGGTGCTGTAACAACACTGAATTGTTGTGCTTACATTTTTAACATTTTTAAATAACCTCATGTCCATGTCTTGAGCATTAAAAAAAGTAAACTGGAAAAAGCTTTTTTTCTCGCTGGTGAAATGTGTGTTACTTGTCTTTAGATGGCATTTCTTATGCCTCTACACAAAGGTATCATTTATAAGGGTTTATTAGGGTTTCTATTATCCAATTTTGGCCAGGTCATTTTAACATTTTCTACACTTCTTACAATAAAACGTCAGATTCTGATACATTTATTTTTTTTGATAGGGTTGCATTAAATTGTTTGATTAAATACTTGCTTACTCTAAAATATGTATTTAAATATGAACTTTTTTTTAACAGTCGGAAATTACAGAACCGCGAAATGTTTAATGATAGTAGGCTATATTAATATTAGCCTATTCGTGGGTAAAGCAAATGCCTTGAGTTATAGTGTGGCAAAGATATGTTATTTGTCCCTGATATATGGCGTATACATTTTTAAAAGTTAAACATTAATTCACAGGATATTCTTTTAAATAAATAAAATCCAACTCGGATTTGGATTCTGAGTACGTGTAAAAGTCATTTTGTACAGCACATTATTTTTAAGCGGCAAATATGAGTATTTCCGTAAACATAACCCAGTTATGTTCAGAATATATCTGGTGTTATTAATCTTAAATAAAGGGCTATGACACGTCATATCACAATAATTCACAGTAGCGATGCGCGAGTGCGCGATTTTCATTTAACTTTATTTGTATTCGTACGGGTTTATTAATAGATCAACCAAACTCGAGGACCAGCAGTTACTGTTATTGTAGCCTTATTGCTTTAAATTAAAGAAGTATTACTGCAAGGACGACTGTTCTATCGCTAAATTTAATTGTTCGAAAACCTCCGTCAGGATCGACTTCCTACGATGCTTGTGTCAGCGCATGCGCAGTAGACCACCGAAAGTATCGCTGATCGGAGAGAACGAGGCGCAGATGAACGGCTCGATCGACTGCGCGAGACGCGATGAGGTAAGAATGTCTAAACACTGCAGCTCTTCGGGTGCACAGTTTGTTTTTGTGCACGCCAAAAACGCGTGTTTATAGCACGCCAATAGCGTTATAATTTCGAGGCATCGCTGTAGTAAAAGACTCGAAAGATCGGCGTGGTTCCGTGCGGCAGAAAGCGTTCGGAAAGTCGTTTGCGAGGCTGCGTCGCTGAAAGCAATGGGGAGTGTGGTGTGGAAGGGGAGGGTCAACAGCGAAGGGGGGGCTGCTTGAGCTCATTCAGCACAGCGAAATGGACGTTGTGGAGTCGTGCAAAATAAACTTATCGTGTCTATAAAATCTGTCACAATTAATAAGGGACGCTGCCAATGGAATACGCTTGCGAAACGCGCGAGCTTTGATTGCACCGATGATAAATGTCACGCTCTGTCGGACGTGTTTTTGATCGCGCGTCGGGACAGCATTCCTCACTCCAGCGATCTGTAATGGAGGCTGGCGAAACTCGTGTCGATTTATTACGATCTGTTTGTTTTGCTTAGCGTTCGTTAGAAATGTTAGGAAATGCACAAACTATTTAGTAACGTTAAGTTTTAATTTATTTCAACTGGAAAATTGCATCGCGCTATTTTAGTTGCGTTTCAGCAAATTGTATCGATACTAAAACCACGAGTCCAAACAAATCAACTTGCAATTAGTGTGTCACGTAATAAAAAAAAGTAACATGAATCAAAACTTCAATTACATTGCAAATATAATGTGTAATAATAATAACACAGGTAACTTTTAAAACGTCCCCCATTTAAATATGGCAATGCATAATTTTTACTACTTCTATGTGCAAAACGTCACTGTTCTTGCGACATAGGCTACTAAATTAATTATTGTAAGCGTTGGTTAGTTTTCATAAAGTTTTCATAAACGCTGCCAGAGCATCGACACCATATTCCCAAAAAACATAAACACTGATCTGATGATGATCTCATAATGAAAATGCAAACGAGAAAGTTTTTGCTTCTGCTGCATCACACCGACAGGAAACCGGTTAAACGAGTTAGTTTTTACAGGCTACTTCTTTTTTGTCTAAGTATGTCCTCTTGAGTGTAATTGAGACTGATAAAATAGCTTCAATTAATACATGTTTTTCATTTTAGGTTTATTGTGGTTTACATTTCTATGTTTCTACAGCAGCGAAGTCCAACTGTATATTGTATTGCAAGTATCTATAGAGATAGTATGTGCTGTTTGCAGGTGTTTATAGCCATCGATTGTGCCTACATTGAATGAGCTTATCCATAAGTTTGCAGTTTGATCATTACTATTAAAACAAATTTCTGTTCCACAGTTGCATGTTTTCTTTAGGAAATCATCATATGTTTAATACTCCGCAGCAAGAAAAGATGAGAATTTAAAGTTGTTTTGATATCAGTGCAATTTGTTGCTATGTGTGGGAGATAATGCTAGTTTAGGATATGTTAGAAAAGATGAATAAATGTGTATTTTTGTCTATATTAGAAGATTGCTTAGTATATTAAGTAGTTAAAAGGATGAAGAAACTAAATTTGTGTTGGCAATGAGCCGCAACATTTCTGGTTATATTTTAGGTGACAGAAAACCGCTAATTC
>JAUMHR010000055.1:2548205-2560955 GCA_032361145.1 Enteromius fasciolatus
TTTTTTGTGTTAAAACCTTAGCAGATAAATATAAACAGTTTTCTACAAAAGTGGATATGTCTGCTTTAAGATATTAAAATGTAAAAATTAAATATTACTCCTTATTCATGTTTGTTCTTCATTTATTTTGTCAGGAATTGACGGGAGAAGTTCCTCATGAATATCCTCTGGAAACCGGAGAGAAGCTCCCTCATGTGCGGCGCAGGGCTGGTCTGTCCCGCAGCGGCTCCAAACATAACACCAAAAATGAGGTGTGCGCATTTGAGATGATATGGGTGGCCACAAATGGGATATCGGATGCAGGATAGATAAATATCATAAGTTGTTGAATGTTTGTGTTGGATTAGGAAGAGGACGTCTCTCAGCGCAAGACAAAGAAAACTCTGTTCAGCGGCGCCCTCCGCAGGCACGTGGACTCAGAACAGCATCCTCCACACAGCAAACGAGCGGTTCATAGAGGATGCCACACAGGTGGGTTTCAAGACTATTCAGATAAACTAAACACCATTTCACGGCAAAAATGTTATTATTATGTATACAGAAGTCTGCATGTACTAACACGGAATAAAACACAGTAATATTATTAAATATTATTAGAATTTAAAATGAGTACTTTCTATTTGAATATATTGTATAATGTAATTTATTTCTGTGATGCAAAGCTGAATTTTCAGCATCAGAAATCATTCTAATATGCTGATTTTCTTAAGAAATATTATTATTATCAATGTTGAAATTATTTGGAAATACAAATCTTTTATAACATCCTGAATATCTTTATTGTCACTTTACTTTACTTTTGATCAGTTTAATCCATCCCTGCTAAATAAAGTATTTTTTTTATATTCCCAAACTTTTGAGAAGTTATGTTTAATGGTTATTTTGTGTCCATTAAACCTGTTAAGCACTTGTATCAATGTATCATTTATACTAGCTACTCAACTAATTGACAAATCGATGTTGGTTTCAGCTCTAAGCAGTGTTTTAGTCCACGGTCAAACTGAGCAACCCAGTTGTAAAAAAGTTAATATAATGTAAGATAACTGCCTTTACACGGAGTCAAACTAAACAAAGGTTATAGAGATCAGATTCAGGATAACATTGATTAAAGCTCACAAAGATTCTTTACATGTAGTGATAACACTCGTGTGACTTAGTCTTTGGTAAATAGAGACAGGATGAAGACTGGTTTACAGTGGATCTGACCAATTAGGTATCAAGCTGGTGGTCTGGATCTGGACCGTGGGAACACTTGAATGTGTTTGCATGTTTGTGTATGTGGCATATATTTAGAAGAGAAAGTTTTCTCATGTGCAAACATGGAAAACAGTCCGCCTTGAATGAGACACGTGAGACGTGTTGGTTGTGTAGCAGGAAGTGTTGAGGAACCAGCATGTTTCCGGCCATTATTACTGTAATGATGATGCAGCTTTAGTGAAAATAAGTTTATGTAGCTGTCTGGATAAGAGCAAACCAGGGTTATTATAACTAAAACTAAAACCAAGGGCATAGAATTTACAGGATGCTACAGACATGCCCCTACCAATAACCAGTGACTACTAAATTGTCCCGAGCCATAAGTTGGATACAGTAAAATAAATGTGTATGTATGAATCCTTTTTAAGGTTAGGACTACAGAGCATGGATCACAAATCATTTGATTTCAATCAGAAGGTTACAAAACTCTTTGATTCATATCGGAACTTTGATTGTGAGTCATTTGATTCAGATTGGAACTTCAGAGCAGGTTGACGAAACATTTGGCGAATTGAGTGATTCATGATCCATGCTCCAAAGTCCCAGTCTGAAATGATGGTTCTCGACAGCTAGTTTCTCATAAACTACCATGATTTATCAATTTCAATTAGTTTGACTTGATGTGCTAAAATAAATAAAACTAAGACTTAAATAAAAAAATAGATTGATTTAAAAGCTAAATATACATATTTAAACAAAAATGTAATAGAAATGACAAAACGCACTAAAATAAATATATAAATGACATTCATGATACTAAAACAGCACTAGACAAACTATAAGCTTATATGTATAATACTACTACTCAAATGTATTGCATTTTTCAAATAATTATTTAAACCCCTTTAAATAGTAAAAATAAAAGAAAAAAAAACTTTATTTTAACTATATATATATATATATAAATTACTTAAAAATGTTAAAATAATGAATACGTTTTTCCACAATTGTATTTAGTCATGAATAAATATTTCCGCAATTTTAGAAATGTATATAATAATAATTCTTAAAAAAAAACATTGCTTTTGGGTTTGAGAAAATCTTAAAGAAGGTTTTGTCAGATTTACTTCTGTGTGCATCTAATACTTACGATGACATAATGTAAACTCTTCCGTTATCAGCAGCATGGAGCCAATACAGTGTTTATGTAACCTCGTGTAGTGTGTGTATCAGTGGATTTACATAAAGGGTGAATGTTTATGTCCTCAGATAACACGGTGAAGTCAGAGAGCAGCTCCACATCTGATTCCACCAATCAGGACACTGGTGAGTTGTGGGACGGATCAGTGCATAACATTAGCAGGATAATGAATTTGAGAGACTGAGATAAGAAGCACTATTACAATGGCAGGATGAGTTGAATGGACAGAGACCCCGCGGGGGTCATTAGAGTCTTCACATCAATGAGTCAGAAGCCTGTTATTAACACTCACTGAACTAATCTCCTCCCTATGGCATTTTTGATTCTCTCACATTCGCTCTCGCTCTCTCTCAATTTTTCATCAAGCAGTGTTGTGTTTTATTGGCATGCTGTAAATTGTTTATACACAGCATTTGACAAAGCATCAATACAAATAACAAAAATAGGGCAAAAACAGTAATATTAGGACTTTTCTTTTTTGTTTTTAGCAATTCTGTTTTCATATATTTTAAAATAATGGAAAGATCATTTCTTTGATCAATAGAAAGTTAAAAATCAGTTATTCGAAATACATACCATTAATAGTTATAATATTTATTTTATAATATAATCTAATATAATATAATATAAATTATATAGTTAAGTCACTGATTGTCCTTAGTTCCTGAAGTTGTGGCATTATAACTATGAAATTTATTGTAATTTATAAACAATCTTTTAAAAGAACTTGTGTATGCTCAGTGGTCCCAAAATCTATTTAATAAACACACATAAAAAAAAAATCTAATCAAGATGCTTTTATTCATAAAGAAATATAGCACAAATGTAGCTTGTGTAGCATTTGTAGTAAATCACATTTTGTAGTATATTCAAATAGAAAAAAGTTGTATTGAAACAGTTAACAATATTATTACTATTGTAATTGTTTTTTTGATCAAACAAGTACAGTCTTGGAGGGCATATAAACTACTTTGAAAAATCTCACTCACCCACATCTCTGAAGTGTGTAGTGTACCTTTAAAGTGTATCTCTGTGAAGTAGAAAGCATGCTTCTGTCTTAATCTCACAAGTCTCTCTCTCTCTCCCTCCATCAGAAGATGCCTCTGACGGCCTGTCGCCCTCACAGCCCCGGCTGGTCTCGGGGAGCCCAGACAACAGGTTTTCTCGAAAACTCTCCCCTGTGGAGATCTATTATGAGATGAAAACACGCCGCAACTCTGTGGCCAGCTCAGCCAGGTACACACTCAGCACAATTTGCTTTAATGCTCAGCATGAGAAAGTAGGAACAGCTGTTTTTACTTTATGGTGAATCAGCATCGAATAACTGGCCTGAAATCACCTCGTTTAAATGAAAAACACTGTTTAAGTGGTTTGTAATTAAAACCTGATTCTAGAATAAAGTACCACTCAAAGACGTTTAAGGAGTAAAAGAATAATTCACCCTAAAATGAAATTTTGCTGAACATTTACTCATCAGGCCGTCTAAGATGTAGCTGAGTTTGTTTCTTCATCAGAACAGATTTGGAGAAATGTAGCATTACATCACTTACTCACCAATGGATGCTCTGCAGTGAATGGGTGCCGTCAGAATGTGAGTCCAAACAGCTGATAAAAACATCACAATCATCCACAGGACAAACATTGCGATAATTGATGGACCTGGAGTGATGTTGTTATCCTTTGTTTGGACTCTCATTTTGGCAGCACCCTTTGGATCCATTGGTGAAGTGATGTAATGCTACATTGTAATGCTGAATGCTAAATAATGTTACAGAACTGTTACAGTATAGCTGTGGCAATCCTTACAATTCAGGTTTGTTAACTGTGTGCTAGATTCGTAACAAGAAGACTTATCTAGTATTTTTTTCCCAGCCCGAGTCACTCTCTTCCAAGAAGTATGTCGAATCTGGAAGGTAGAAGTGTCCCGGCAACTCCGCTCCTGTCTCGCAATGGAATAGCAGGAGTGCACATCAGGTTACACATGAGCAAAACACACATGCACAGACACATGTTACAATACTGCACACATTAGCTGGAATGCTGGCTCAGATCAATGCCGAGTAGACATTAGGCTAATGGTTTATATTGTAGTTAAAAGCCCTGAATTGATAATGGCACAAACATTTTGATTGAATTACTTATTTGCAATAATGTGTAATGAAGTAATGGATGTCTAAGGAGGTTAAGTGTAAAGCCCTATTATTTCCTACTCGATTTAATTACACGTACAGAGCGGCTTGTTGTGCCGCAGTGCTAGGAGACACTGCTATCAGCATACACACTGATGCATTGTTTGCCTGTCATTTAATCAGTGCATCACTTGGGTAACTTAAAGGGAGAGTCCGTCCAACAGTGGAAAGTCTGTTTTTATTTGTTCACCCTCGTGACGTATGCATTTCTTTGTTTTGTACAACACAAAAGATGATATTTGAGCGAACGTTGGTTTCTATTGACTTCCATTGTATTTTTTGTCCAATGGAAGTCATTGAGAACTGAAATAGTTTGGTTACCAGAACCAGAACAAAGCAAGTCATATAGGTTTGTATTATATATATAATGCACTTTTTGTAAACGCTAAATACGGTTTTATTAAATAGTGCTGTCAAAAGATTAATCGCAATGAATCGCATCCAAAATAAAAGTTTGCATAATGTAGGTATGTGTGCTGTGGATATTTATTATGTATCTAAAAATACAAACACATGCATATATTTCATAATAATGTGTAATTTTTTTAAAAATTGAATAAATGTAATAAATGATATTGTTTATTTGTGCAGGTCAGAATCCTCTAGCGGCACTGCTGCTGTGAAGCAGTGGTCAGACAATCCCGAGGTGTCCCATCAGGTGCCTCTGCAGTCTCAGGAGGGGTCGTCCTCAGGGTCCTATGAGCAAGGGCACAGACGTAGCAATAGCTCCGAGACGTTACTCGACCGCCACGGCACCGCAGCGGAGGACGGAGGTCAAAGGTCAGGCATGCCTGTACGGAACGGCCCCTACAAGAGCTCAGAAGCCATCATGGACGCAACGTTAAAACAGGCGCAGCGGAGCAGCCCTGAGCAGCAGGTAAATGGGCACGCCGAACTGGCCCGCGCGCGCTCGGCTGCGGGAGGTCGAGGAACGAACGGAGGTGTCGGATATAGTGAGATCCTCATGGATTATGTGTGGGGGAAGCAGCAGAAGATGCAAGCTCAGCAACAACAAAGACTGCAGGTGCAAAGTAATGCAAAAACCCGGCAGTGGCCCGATGGTCCCAGCGCTCCTCCGCCTCCCTACAGGAATGGCTTTCCCCAATCGCAGCAGCTTATCCTGAGCAACGGCCCTCCGGCCTACAGCCCTCTAATGCTCAGAGGGAAACCCGGCGAGCCACGGAGGGTCAAAGTGTCCCGCACCAAATCCTGCGGCCCGTTCGTTCCCTTGCAGCAGCACCAGCAAGAGTCCATCCTGCTCTCCGCCTACAACGAAACCAACACCTCCAATGCGACGCAGATGGACCACCTCCACAGACCGCCCCATTACCCTCTCGACTCCTCCGCACCCACGACCCCCGACGACCCCACGCGCAGCCTGCACAAGGCCCTGGCGCTGGAGGGCTTGAGAGACTGGTATCTGAGAAACGCACTGGGACAAACGGCTAACGGAGGGAAGGGTAAAGAGGGGACTCAGACTCAGCGCAGGCGTACCACATCCTCTCTGCACAACTCACAGCCCCATCCACCGCTCAAACACCAGCCACAGTCCTTCCAAACAGACACGTCCTATCCACAGATCCCCCAGTCAGCCACCTTTCATGGACACCCACTACATGGCAGGTAATTGCAGACTGCATTACAATCAACAAGCATAAAGTAAAAAAAAAGTAATATAAATGCAAAAATGTATGTGTGTGTGTGTTTGTATATATAATACACCACCAGCTTATTTGACGTTATACAATCAAATACAATACTTTTATTTAGCAGGCATGCTTTAAAATGTAAAGTTTAAATTGATCAAAGGTGAAAAACTCTAATACATTGTTCTATATGCATATTTAATTTCCTTCAGTCTTATCTGATTTTGAGGCATCTTTTTTTTGTCACAGGTCGGTGGAGCTTTCTTTGTACCAAGATACCTTCTCATCTAAGATGCAGGACTTGACACTTAAAGAGAGCAGTAATGACAGACCCACTCCAGGCACGCTGGTCTGACATGCAAACACACAATATCACACAAACACAAAGAGACTACAGCAAACACCAGCTTACGCGTGTATAGAATGGCAGACGGAGTGAATGCCAAAATGGACTATTTAAAAAACCCCGTTTGCTTCCTTTCAGCAGTTAGAATTGAAGACTTCTGACAGAAACCAGTCTAGCATCCTTGTTATACTAACTTAAGCTAAGTATACTTGTACTCAAGACCCTTTTCAGCATGAAATCAAGCTGTCTTCTAGGTTCACATCATCTCTTATAATAGTTTCTCTTTTAATCAGCAAAAGTAGTAGCAATCTCTGGCGATATGTCAGCACATTCCTATCAGTAAACAATGTGAGTTCTTTCTACCAAACTATTTCCAGCCTTGATATGGATTTGTCACAAAATATATACAGAGTTCTTGTTGTTCGTGAGAACCTGTGAAACCTTCCACAAGTAGTTCTGAACGTGTAAGGCCCTTCGAAACAGAATCAGGATCTTTTCAATGTTTTATGGAAATATTTCTATGCAAATTATAATCAAGAAGACTGTGTTTAGACAAAATTAATCATTTGAGTTTTGGTTTTCTCATTATTTTCTCAATTTTAAAATATTTAGGAGAAAAGAACCAAACCAAATCTTATACTTTGTTGGACTGTTATAGAGTCAGGGACTCCTGAAGTGTATAAATCCATTAGTATGTCCGACGTGTGCTCATTCAGGATGATGACAAAAGAATGGCACAAAGGTCGCTGTGCGGCTCAAACAACATCTTTATCTGTATCACTCGTATTTATGATGCTTTCTTCCTCAGGCTGTAATTAAATGCCAGTATTAATATACACGGTCATAAAGAATGACGTTTTATATATTATTGAAATTGCATTTCTACAAAAATGAAACTAGAATAAAAGGTTGAATCTCATGAAACCCGTCACGAACATACTTCACTCCAAACGTTTTAGAATAATTGTTTTGTTCAACAGATTTGCATCATTTTAAAAGGAGAAATCAGAGCCCGAAAAAAGTCTGTATTATGACAATTTGATGACTAGAAAAAGCACCTCTCATTACTGCAAGAGAGGAAAATAATCATATTAACGGATTTATGGATCATGGATTTATGCTGATTTAAAAAAAGCTTTCTTTCTGTGTAGGAATTGAATTACTGTGATTACAATGTAATGTGCATGATCACTAAGAGTGATGAGACATAGAAAAATGCTCAAAAGCAAAACAAACGGATGCATCGTGATAATGAGAACCGAGAGGGAATGTGCTCCGGTTTCAGGAAAATCAAGTCAAATTGCCAAATTATGATAATAGGTCTTAAAATAGGCTTAATTATGTTTAGAGAGAAGATCCTTTAAAAGTACTGTGAAACTAGTAGTAGTAGTATTATTATTATTTAGTTTTTATCTATTTTTTAAGGTCAAGAGAAAAATGCCTGTTTTATACAGGGAAAAATTGCTTCTATTGTACTAACTATTGTATTTTTCTTTTGATTTTTGGGGTGAAATATGAGTCTTGTTACACGTTTCACTGAGACTCCTCCTAATACTATCAGGAATCGATATCCTTGTCCACTAGGAGGAGCCCCGCTCTCTGTTTTGAAGGGGTTCTGGATCCATCCACTGCAGATGCACGCAAAGCGTCCTGCCAGGTGCAGTGCTTGTCGCAAGAATCACCAGCTTCTTGTGTATAGCGCCTTAATTGCAATTGTTCATTGTTTTTCCTATCGGACTGACTGCAGATGTCAATATTTACTGTATGTGTCAGTAATTAGATTGCATGAATTAATTAACCAAATCAGGACGTTGCCAAGACTAGTAATTTTCCTGCACCCTCCTTTACAATTTATCTGAATTGTGATACTCAGAATGTGGCGTTGCCTACTAATGCCAGGATGCCAATCTTTGACCATTGTGCCTAGCAAATGCGGCGGGGAAGACTTGTAGAAACAATGACGTATTTCTCACAGCCAGATTAAATAAAGAATTAGGCTTCTGCTGATAAAACAAGCTTTTGGATTGCTGGCTGATCCACTCTAAATAGTAGCTGTCGTCTGCTATGTTTCTTAGTGTTAGTGCTCCCTTCAGAAAAAATACCTTGATGTACCAATGCATGCTGGGTATCTGTTCTTCTTTACTCTTTCTCTGTTCCCTGATTTTTATTTGGTTTACTGTGTTATCGTTTTGTAGGCAACTTGATGTAGGTCTTGAAAAGCTTCTACATGTCAGATGCCTTCACCAGGAATATATCTGTAGAATATAACACGAAGAGTTGAAGAAGCAATCTAAACTTTCTCAGATACTTTGTCACCAAATGCTGCCGTGCTTGTCTCAGGACTACACTGAAAGCTGCTTTGATTGTGGTCTGTCCGTTTGAATCAATACCACTGATGCATGGAAGTGTCTCTAATCTTTTCTTTTCCTTTTTTTTTCTATTTTATAAAAACAGTGTTGATGGTTGAGAAGGTTGCAGAATGCTTGTAAAACCTTGCTGAGGACGTGTTCTCTATTTCAAATGTTTTAAAAGATCATGTCACATTCACGTGAAACATGATTATTTCTCTTGATAAAGAAGATCTAATGGATGACGAATATGAAGGATATTTTTGATTAAAGAGCTGTTGATTCAAACCGAGTAAAACCAATGAAGTTTGTCATATCTGTTTTGCTTTCGTGGTACCAAATGTCACGATGTTTTAAAGATGTCCCCTAAATGTTTTAGACACTATTTAGGATTTCATTTCCCCAGTTTCAGTTTTAAAAATCCTTACCCAAAACCTCTTTGTTTGCTGTTTCTGTGTTTTATCACTTTTGGAAGAAACCTTTCCAACTGTATATAGGCTCATTTGCAGTTTTCTCTTTGGTTTTCAACATTTTATATCTCTATTAAAAAAAATCTAAGGACAATTCAAGACTGTACAAAGTTTGTTTTTAATAAAGTGTTTTTGGTCATATGCAGTCGTCTGTATTATTTAACACGGCCTGGCCTGGCGTAGGTTTGATTTTGGCATTGGTGGGGACATAATGGCAGAAAACAGACACTTAATTGTAAAATTATTGCTAGGGACAATTTAATAATCACTAGGAATTGGTAGGGTTATAGCATCTGTACTAAATTCTACATACCAAAGTCCTTAAATATGAAGGGGGCAAGCAACAGATTAAATGGTAGATTAAAACCAGTTGAACCTATGTGTCCTCCTAAGGTGAATAAAACATGCTTGCTATAGTTAAGCCATGGTATCCACAAATGAACCATGGTTACAGTAGTTTGGTTGTACAAAAATATGGTTAATTCACTTTTACTGTAGTAAAACCACTTATTTTTTTCTTAAAGGATTTGTATTTGTGTCCTGTTTTTTGTTGTTGTTGTAACGTTTAATAATAATAATTAAAAAAAAAATCAGAAAAATGATTTTTGGTGTTTCAAAGTCCCAATATGAATCAAAAGACACAAGAACACTACAGTTCACTAGGAAATAAGCATCCAGTCATTTCATACCACTGCATGTTAAATGTATCGGTGAATATTGTAATATTTGAGAAATGTTGAGTGTATTAGTCCACATACAGTGATAGTGAATGTAAAAAGAGCAAATGGGAAAAGCAGATTAACACAAAACTGCTTAAATTAAAGTTAATTAAACTTTATCGTTCCACTGAACTGTGCTTTCAGCACTGTGAACATTAAGTAGCCTAGTATTGTACTGGTTTCAACTACAAATACTACAAACATTACAAACTTTAAATCAATAGAATAATTAAGAATTGTTTTCTGTGTGTTTTGGGACATTTCCTTTGGCATTTACTCCAGTAGAAGGTGAACCTACAGGGTCCATTACCAATACAAACCCAATTATACACATTATGTAATGGTGTCTATTGTTTTATTTTTCAGCAGCTGAGTAAGTAACCATCCATCATCATCATCATCATCATCATCATCTTTGGCGACATTGTGGTATCTGTAAAGAGAATTATAGATCGATATCATGCCACAATAAAAACTAACAGCACCAATAATAGTGGGAAAAAAGCTAGTGATGATGACATCAGTCGTGTGTGACTTTTGTAATATGTGGCGTGAGTGTTTACTCCACCTATCGGCGCAGTTTACTGGGACTCAACCCGGTGAGCCTGATGGATTTACGCCTGGACTCAGACACACACCGTGTATTCATATCGTTTTCGTATCGTTTATTGAGTTAAATGACAGGGACTGCATGCGCTCGTCAAGATGAGGGTCTGTCACTTTTCCGATCTGCTGCGAAAATGACCTTTACGTGGATCAAAACAGACGGAAAGTTGGACGGAGGAAGTTGAAGTATAGTGAATATATTAGCCAGCAGAGCTAGCAGCGCGGCTCAAACGACACTTACTTAATATTTACATGCTGTTTGAGTCGATATAGTGGAGGTGTAAACGTGTAGATAGTGTTTTATATAGTTTTTGTGTCACTCTGCTGTTAAGTGTGTTAGCTTGACTTGCTAGCTGTCATTTGAACTACCTCTAAAGTCAGAACTTGTTGTTTATTTACCACCTTTAGTATATTTTACGTTAGTTTGCTTCCAAAATATAACATGTAAGACTTTTTAACTGTCGTGTAAACAGACATTTCACAGAGGTGATCTGTCATGAGTGTCAACTGTCTCAGATGTTTCTCCTAAAACACCTTAGCAGAAACAAATATAGACACAAATGAGACTGTTGACATACAGTTACAGGCCGTAATGTACATGGCATGGGATTGTTTGTTAGAATGAGAAATATTTGAGTTCATTTCTCTTGTGAAACTTAAAGGAGACACTTGGGTCAATGACGCACAACTCTCCATTTAATCTCATTGCTGTCTCTGAAACTTGAGATTTACTTGTTAGTTTGCTGAATATTAGTTTACATGAATAGACGTCCATATAGCTGTGTACATGAGCAACCTTAACTCATATTTTGAATGATCTTGATATTGATAAGCTGCAAAGAAAAATGTCTGTGTACTCAAAACTGCCCTCCAAGCTGAAGAAACCCCTCGTGAGAAACACCATCGTCCTTCTTGTCGCGCTATATGGGGCGAAAAAGCTTTCCCCTTATGTATGCAGCAAGCTCAAGGGAAGTCCTAGTAAACGGGTTAAGGTCACCGACCCGGTTACCGCCAATAGAGAACCCCAGGAAGTGGAAGCTGCAAAGAAAAGGAAAAGCTCCCCAGCTGTGAACCGCGAATTTTTTGAGAGGTTGCTTCGTCTCTTGAAAATCCTCTTTCCTCGGCTTTTCTGCAAAGAACTCGGTCTGCTCGGTTTCCACTCTCTAGCTCTCATTTCACGCACCTTTCTCTCCATCTATGTAGCCAATTTGGATGGGCAAATAGTGAAAACCATTGTGAAGAAAGACCCCAGGGCTTTTGTGGTTGAATTAACCAAATGGCTGCTCATCGCCATTCCTGCCACGTTTGTGAACAGTGCCATCCGTTACCTGGAGGGTCAGCTGACCCTCGCATTTCGCACCCGGTTGGTCACCCATGCCTACATGATGTATTTCAGTGATCAAACGTATTACCGTGTAAGCAACATGGATGGCAGGCTGGCGAACCCTGATCAATCTTTGACTGAAGATGTGGTGATGTTCGCTGGCTCTGTGGCACATCTCTACTCCAACCTGACCAAGCCTATCCTTGATGTAGTGGTGACCTGTTACACGCTCATTAAAACAGCCGAGTCGAAAGGTGCCAACACCACATGGCCCTCCATCATAGCTGGGATTGTGGTGGCACTTACTGCCAAGATTCTGAGGGCGTTCTCGCCCCGCTTTGGTAAGCTGGTGGCCGAAGAAGCCAGGAGGAAAGGCGACCTGCGATACATGCATTCACGCATCATCGCCAATTCAGAGGAGATTGCCTTCTATGGAGGACACAAGGTAGGTTTTCTGACAATATTTACCCACCCTCATGTCTTTCCAAATGTGCATGACTTTGGCACATAAAAAAAGATGTTTAGCAGAATGTTCACGCTGCTCTTTTTCGTACTGCGTACAAAAAAGGTGAAGTTGTTTAAGTGAAGAACTCACACAAAGCTATCTAATAGCTTCAAAGTATTTAAAATATTAAACACTATTTTTGTGGTGCTTTTTAAATTTTCCAACTGTGAGCCACATTATAAAATATAAAACAATATAT